>VXBZ01012471.1:4890-85340 GCA_013399135.1 Heliornis fulica | reverse complement strand
AGGGCCTGTTCTCCAGACCCTTCCCCAGCTCCCTCAGCCTCCTCGTAGGGCCTGTTCTCCAGACCCTTCACCATCCTCGTTGCCCTTCTCTGGACACGCTCCAGCACCTCAACGTCCTTCTTGGAGTGAGGGGCCCAGAACTGGACCCAGTACTCGAGGTGAGGCCTCACCAGTGCAGAATACAGGGGGATGATCACCTCCCTGCTCCTGCTGGCCACACCATTCCTGATCCAAGCCAGGATGCCATTGGCCCTCTTGGCCAATGCACCCTTTTGCCTATGAGGTATTGCTGGATCTTCAGCATTTTGTGTATTTCTGTGTTTGGAAACACAAAAATGCAGGAACACAATGTTAATCCTGTGGCAGTGAACACCACGTAGCACCAAAGTTTCCTGGGCTTTAAGTGTGTTATTGCACAAGATTTTATGCCATTGTGCACCCTTTTGTGTTTGATATATTGCTGGATCTTCAATATTTTGCCTATTTTTCTCTGTTTTAAAGCAAAAATATGCAGGAAAACAACGTTAGTCCCATGGGAGGGAACACCACACAGAGAGCAAAGTTTCCTGCACTGTATTGTGTGATTACATGAGATTTTACACAAGAAACTTGTTCTGGTGTGCACTCTTCAGTGTTTGAAATATTACTGGTTTTGGAAATAGTTGTTGGTCTTCAGGTTTGAAAACTCTTTTTACTTTAAAGCACAGAAGTGCAGGAAATCAAAGTTTGTCCTCTGGCAGGGAAAGGACATATCCCCAAAGATTCTTTGGCTGCATGTTAGGTATGATGAGATGTTTTCAGGAGTAAACTTGTTTCTTTGTGGCCCCTTTGGGTTTGGAGGACATTTTGCTTTTGACCTGTTTGCTCCTTGGTTTAGAGCACGCATCTGCATGACAGCAGAGATAGGCCAAACTTTGATTTCCAGCACTTTTGCACTTTGAAATTTTCAAATTTCAGACACTTCTCCCAGTGCACCATAAGTTCTCTGCAGTAGAAGCCATAGCTGCTGCTTTCTCTTTAAGTCCTGTACTTGTTTCACATGGCAACAACACCACAATTCTATAAATACTGCAGATATTTTGGCTTGAAAATACTGAGTTTAGCTAATTTAAGGAATTGATACCATGGACCTTCTACTCAATTTGCATAATGGTAATAAAAGCTGATGATATTCTGACATTCAAGGAAAAGGTCTTTTGACACAAATTGTGGAGCAGTGTCTGTATTATGTTGAGTTAGTGGCCCTGTAGTTGACTTACACATGTGTGAATGTGAGAAGAGCAGGAAAGAGAGACTTTTACCATAATTATATGTGTTGGCCCAGTTTGAACAATGCTTTATTTTATTACCTTTTTTTTTTTAAATCACTGTGCATCTGTGTTTTTAGTAGAAACAGGAGCTGAAGGTGACTAGAATCAAGGTCTGGAAGAAGATAAAAAATCAAGCTCTGTTTTCTACATTCAGAGACATTGAGTTGAATGCTGTCACAAAACTAAAAAGAAAGTAAGTCCTTGAACACATTTTTCACAGTTCTTGACAGAGAACATGCCCAGTGTGTATATTTAATGAACATTGTGTATATTTAATGAGCACTGTGTAGCTGCTACTTGTTTCATCTGAGTACAGGTCCAGGGCCCAGCAACTCCCTGAAGCTACAGTATTTAAACTGCATGAAAACAAATGTAACTCCTAAGCTTTATACATTTTGTCACTGTGAGTCCAAGACAGAAACTTCAGGCCCTGTGGCAGCCTCTTCTAGGCTTCATCTTTAGAGAAGTTCTTTATGTACATAGTGTTCTGAGGACATTTGCACAAGGAAAACATGAAAATGTAGGAAGCTGTGTTATTATTTAAACTGATCCTACTGTGATAAACCAAGAGATTTACTATGTTAGGCAAATAGTTGCTGGTTCTGATTGTGGTTTCTTTGTTTCCATAGTTGTGTTATGTAGACCCATACTTGCTCTCTCTCTGCCCTGTGGCACTGTTTATCACTCCTGTGAGAGGAGTCTGGATTCCCATTTTGCTGTGTAATATGGACTTATGATAACATTATTAATCCCAAGGTGAAGCTGGTTTTTGTATATGGCCTTTCTGTCATGCTCATACCTTGGATAACATCTCTTGGAACAAGTTAATACTCTTCCCAATCCATGGAGAAAAGAGGGAAGGGGAGAGGGGAGGTGGTTGATATTTTCTACCAAACTTTTACCTCCCCTTTTTCCCTTCAGGTTAGTTCACAATAGTGCAAACAGTTTCTAGAACCATTAAAGCTGTGTTTTAACTGGTTCCTGGTTATATTCCTTTTTTTAGCTCTCAATTTGGGCAACCAGCCCAAAAAGACTGTCTCATTCACCTGCACTATTTCTACCCACATCCCCTCCAGCCAGCTCTTAGCTTGCCAGTGGTGGGTTATGTGACTGCTAAAGCATGTGCAGTATAGATAAACACCCACCTATCCCATATTCTGAGGTTTAGTATATGCAGAAAGCTCTGTTTGGCTGGTGAAGTGTTCCTTTCCTGAGCATGCCCTGCCACACTGCAGTCCAGTACCCTTGGCTCCTGTAGACACCAGGTTTGGCAGGTGTTTGGTGTATGTTTTTGGGGGTTGATACCCTGATAGCCTCCTGTCAGGAAGGCTTTATTTTACTGGGGCTGAGAAAGTAGCTTGGAGAGCTGAAATGAGGTGAATCCTTCCATTACCTTGACATTCCAGATTCTCTCCTGAATTGACCTTGGTTGGATAGCACTAAGTTATTTAGCCCTCAGCTACCTCCTCAGAGGTTGGTTTAGATGACCTCCCAAAGTCCCCTCCAACTTAATTTCTTCTGTAACTCTTATTCTTATGGTCACTCCTCAGCCAGATTACACAAAAATGGTGAGTAGAATTCAATTTGATGGAGCTACAAGTTGTATATAATGAGGAATGCATCAGTACTTTGGAACAGAAAGCAGTTACAAGGTGAATGCACACAAAGCACTCAGGTTTTGCAAACATCAGAGTGCAGCAGCTCTCACAAGAGCAACATTGGATGTGATGTGTTCCAAATTGACAGAGATCCAACATGATTCAACTCACTTGTTCATGGTGGAAGTACAGGTTCTGCTCAGCACATCACTCAGCCAACCAATTAGAAGGACCTATTTTATGAGGCAGATTTGATACCACTCAGATCCATAACAGCATCACATTAAATTTGCTGAGAGCCTGCTCTCTTCCTGTCTTCCCTTTGCATAACTGTTGAGCTTAGTAATGCAGTATTAGTAGGGATACTTGAACTTTGCTTGTGGTTAGGATTTAAGAGTGACTTAGAGACTTAGAAAACTCCCCAAGCACACATCCTCTAGATGACTCTAGATAGGCTAAAGGCCATTGTTGACTGAGCTTCACTTTACATCGTGGTCTGAACATGGCACCAATTACTAAAAACTCTGAAACAAAAACTTGTATCCTCCTTTAAAGAGCAATGTTTGGGGAGAAGGTGGGGTTAAAACTATGGCACACTCAAATAGTGGTAGTAGAATGACTTCTCATATTGGCTGTGATTGGTATGGTGACATAAAATGACTGTAATATCTGTTATCTTGTATCATGGCAGGAGCTGTTACAAACTGATACCACTGAGCATTTCTCTACCTTCAGATCCATGAGGTACAAAGCTCAGATGTACTAAGCTTTGGGATACCTCTCAAAATGTGAGGAGAGCTGGTAGATGTGAAGAGGATGGAAAATAAAAACTTGTTCTGGTTTGTTCAGTTCACCAACACTCTTAAAAAAACAAGAACTCAGCTGGTATTTGAAATTTAGTTATAATCTCACTGGTTTTTATCAGGGATTAGAGCTCATGGGGAGTATTATCTAAAGTCCTCTTGGATGGTTCACTTCACCTTGCTTGGTTCTTCTGTGATGACTGCAACTTTTTGTGTTTCTAAGCACTGAATTCTCTCTGATGTGCTGGCTGTGTGGTACACACCATTTTACAAAAAAAACTGATCTCTTTCAGTCTGATGTGCCGGCTCATTAAACTAAGAAGTTATTAGGTCCAACCAATCAGAATCATTAACAATATCTTTCAATACTGATTTAAGTGTTGAATTCTTCCAACAGAAGAAGATACAAGACAGCTTAGATTAAAATTCTTCATTTTTCTGGGTTGGAAGTCAAGCTGACTGGCTTCAGTGACTATCATATTGTCAAAAGCCATTTCACAGGAAAACAAAAAGTGAAAATACTGCATCTATCTCTGCATCAAAGGATTATTAGAATGAGATTTTATAGATTGTCATATATGGAATATGGAATATGCAATAGGAATTCTGTGACTGACTGCCATGGGGCTAGATATATACAAAAAGTGTCATAGCTCTCAGAGACTAACTCAGGAGATCTACAAATTCTGCTGTTTCTTTTAACTATTGATGTTTTATATTTATCAGCAGCACACTATAACCTGGAGCAGAAATACAACCTTTTTCCAAGACAGGTATGGAAAGTCTTTTCTAAATTTACTAAATAAATGTTTCTCTAAATCACTTGCCAAAGAGTGGGATTCCATCAAAGTGACACAATTTATTGCCAAACTTCTCATTATGATACACTACTACAACATTTCTCTAAAGACACATTAGCAGAAAAACTTTACCTATTTAAAAATATATGTAGTAAATATATTGTGATATACGTAGTAAATTCAGACCTCTTGGGAAGTACACACAAAAATCTCCAAGAGGGACAGTTAAGGCACATGATTATTTTGCAAAATTTTTCTATAAATCTCCAGCTAGACCATATATTTTAAAGCACAGTTTCCTATAACTATCTGCATAAGTCAGAGAGATACAATTAATCTGAATGCAGTCAATATATATTTTTTTTTGGTCATTACAATATCATAGTGCAGCATAATAAATAGTGTTAAAAGAGCAAAATTTATAGAGGAGGTGTCAAATATTTCTGTCTTTCCTCTTCTTACAAAAGATAAAATATTAAAGTTTAATAAATAGCAGCTTCAGAATTCCCAACTTGTATTTCTTTGACAGAGCATATCACAAAAAAAAATAATAAAAAAAAAAAAATCAGCCATGGAAGTGAGAACTAAACCAGTCAGACCAGAGGTGAACTGATTTACCTACTGATCAGCTCAATAGGATGCACACAGTAAAAAAGCCAACCAGATGCTGATACACACAGCCAGATCCTCAGCAGTTCTAGATGTTGCTGTGACGTGGTGCTTGACCAATTAAAGTGAGCTGAAGAGGCAAGAAAATGCATGTACTGAAAGTACATGAAACAGTATGGAAGAAAAAAAATAGTGAGACAGATGATGAACTCTTTAGAACTTGCTTTTTGTATATATCCTGGAAGACATTGGGAGCAATTGCCTCAGGAAAAAGTAAATTAAAATCCACTGTATCCTAGCTAAGGGTAAGCTCTCAATGACTTTTGGGACATTGAACTTTTTTTTCCATCACATTTCAAATTGGGAAACTATGTCAAACAAAAACTTGCTGTAGAAAAACATAAGTCTAGAAAACACATTGCAGAAACATAAGAACTTCAGAAATTATTCAGGCTGTTCCAAGGAAAGGTCTCTTCACTATCAGAACTGTCTATTTTATCCTTTATCTGTTCAAATGTGATGACACAATGTATAGACAATACCTAAAGCCTTTGAAAGTAACTGCAGAGTTAAGCCTGTAGTATGTAGTGTCCATTCATTTCTTCTGTTGGTTAAAAATGGTGTAATGTTCTCTCCTTTGCAATAACTTCTACAACCTACTGCCTCCTCAAAAGCTTGCCAAATCCTGCTGGCTTTTCACAGAAGTTATTGTGTTTATAACAACTGTGTAGTGCATAAAAACATGCATAAAAATTCTGATTTTTTCAAACTTGCATACTCATGTGGGCAACACTTACCTCATGGACACTCCCATCCACTGATGATGATTTTTCCTTGAGGTAACCTGTGCATAAATAGATAATGGATGCTCTAACAAGCATCCAGAAAACACAGTCCACTGCATGGTTCTTCTTCCAGCTGACAACACAACAATGACCTGTATACAACTGCAATAAGAAATGGAAGTTTTATTTCAAAGCCAGCACTTGATGAGCATCTTGCCAACTTTTGTGTTGGTTAATTCAGCGTTATTATGAGACTGAAGGTTTGAGGTTTTTTTTTGGCACATTGCACTTTACCTGTGCTGATATTTGGAATCTGTCATGGTCCTATGATAGTTCTAGGGACACTGATTTGAATCAGATGACTGCAGCTGGGCACTTGCTTTTGGGTTGATATCAAAAGAACCAGTCCTCTGAATCTAGTCTCTAAGGCCATATGTTATGTATCTACATAGGTTTGTGTGTGACATCTGCCATCACATCTCTCACACTACCCTAACAGTTTTAGCAAAGAGGATAAAGACAAACTGGTCCACTCTTTTGGGTGTCTCTGGAAATCTTAAATTGCACATCTGATATAGAATCAACCCATTCAATATCTGGGCTGGTAGAGTGCAACAACCACTAATTCCTATAGCTAATATATAATTTCTCAAACAAATTGAACTTTGGATCAAGTCTTCAGCAACTCAGATCCACCCTGAAGGTGAATTAGCTCATGTATGAATGTAAAATTTACCAAAATCAAGTAGAATTAATGTACACACATACAGAAGTGGCTAAACACTCATCACATACTGATGTCACAGAACCTTTAGCAACTTACACCACTGAAGGTTTCAAGCCAAACCTTTGGGACTGGAATCATTCAAGGCAAAGCAGTGACAGGCCTGATGATTATACACTAGCATGCAGCAGTGTATACATCTCTGAAAGATCTCAGAGCTTCTGTTTTTATTTAGACTTTATGATGTGAATTGGCTTTCACTGATGTGCTGTCTCCAGATGATGTAGATCAGATTCATAAAGCAACAGGCATCTAGGGCAATCTTCACTAGCATCAAAAAGATGGGGACAAAAAAAAGTAAAGGAAGTTCCTAACACAAACAGGTATATACATACACAGTAGCCAAATTGCTTCTGCACAATACTTTAAACCATCAACATCCTGAGTCATTGTGGCACTTAAAACCATGTGGCAAAACACAGGATAACATCTGTGATACCATTATCCTGAAAAAGCTATTGAAAGTGATACATAAATTAACAAGATAATTAATACTTTAATCCAAATACTCTGGTATTTGGAAGGTGCCTGCAAAGCAACAGCAAAAATTACAAATATTTGCACTTCTGAGTGAGTCTATTTAAAATAGATCACCTTAATTAAGAGTAGGAAATGACTGAGCCTGGCCAGCTCTGTTGGTAGACCATGAGAATCTTAAACTCAGGGTCATGGTTGAACTAAACACAAACTAAAATTCTGAGTGTTTTCTATTTCAGTGCTACTGAGGAGAAGAAATAAATGTAAAGGAAGGAAATGGACTTCCTGGAGTCCTTGATTGAATTTCAAGATACCAGGACTTTCCTCTCTTTTTAAAGTTTTTCACTAGAGTCCCACAAATATCCAAGAGCAGAAAAATATTTTTTTTTTCTTCATCTTGCACTTATAAAAGGCACTGATCCATTTCAGTCAGAGTAGAAGCAGGCAAGAAGCTAACAAGTGTCTTCTCCTACAGGAATTTAATTTAAAAATATTAGATTCCACCACTGAAGCAGAAAATGCAGCCTATTTCTTTTGATGTCTTTATGGCATAGTTGTATAATAAAGCATTTCCATGTAAAAAAACCAACAAGGTTTTACCATTTGTAAAGATTCTTGGCTTAGTCCTCCAAAAATAACATTGATTTTTTTTTTTTTTTTGTAACAGTGTACATGAAAAAAACAACATGGAGGCATATTTCCCCTTCACTATGCACCCTTTCATTCTGAATAAGAACTTAAAAATTAAGTGCAGCAGAGAAGCTCCAGTGTTTCTGACATCATGGGAGCCCACTCCCTTTCCATCTGAAACCATTCTAGAGCAGATCCCAAGAACCAATTTTTACAAGTCTTTTTTTTTTCTTTTTTTAAATTATTCTCTCTCATCTTCTCCTTTCAAGTAAGTCCTGGCTCACAACTGTGTTTCCTCTTGTTCCAAAGAATGTGGAGGGACATGGCAAGATGCTGGAAGAGAAGACAGCTTCTGAAGCTTAGGGTGTTGCGTGGGTTTTGGCCTGTGAAAAGAACGTCGGCTTTGGACACGTCTGGCTGCTGCAGATCTGCAATTGCCTTGAATGTCAAGCAACATTTCCTTCTCCTGGGGCTCTGTCATATAAGAGTGTTCCAGCCCTTCAAACATAAGTAGAGAATTCTCTTCTTCTGAGTTCTCTGACTTGTAGCTAACTTCAGAGCAGTAACCTGAGTTAACGGTCTCTTTCTTGTTCAGATCAGTACTGGGTTCCCAGAAGAACTCAGCCACGTTTTGGTCACAGGAAGATAGATACTCAGAGACAGTAGAAAGAGATATATTCCCTCTGTTTTCCAATGAAGAATAGTTTTGTGTCCAAGGCATTTGAAGACAAGATGAGAAGAAGGGGAGGGATGTCACAGAAACACTTTGGTTTTGGTTTAGTTGGTCATCTGAAGAGGAGTATTCTGTCACTTCGGCATCGTGGTCTGTGTCACCTAGAGAGCACAAAGAAACAGAAGCTTTTGTAATAAACACTTCCATGCTGGTATGGTGGCTCTTGGGCTTTGCTTTTGGCTGTCTTTATGAAAGTCTTCTTAAATTATATTAAAGGAGCTTTTTCTCTGGCTAACTATATGCTGTCACAGTTTCTATCTTGGACAACCTAAAGCGAGTTTAAGAACTTCTTATCCTAGCAGAGGATCAGGACAATTCAGTTCATTGTGATGGCCAAGGGCCTGTTTCAGACATTTAGGAGATGGAGCCATCATCTGGTCAAGGAGATGGTGGATGCCCCTGGATCCCTGGAGAACTTCAAGGCCAGGTTGGATGAGGCCCTGAGCAACCTGATCTAGTTGGGGGTGTCCCTGCTTCTTGCAGGGGGGTTGGACTATATGACCTCTGGGAGTCCCTTCCAACTCTAATCATTCTATGAGTCTATGATTCTATGATTAGGGTGTTTCTTTTCCTTGAACCATTTAGTCCTGATGCTCAGCAAGGAAATCTTTCAGAAACTTTTGAAAGAAATTGTGGTCTTTTTTCATCAAGTAACAGAGTGCATCACCAGGTAATTAATTTCCTGCTGAAGCATATGATTAGTTTTCATTCTAGTTAGACTATCTAGAGAAACTCACATTTCCTCCCTTGTTTTCTGGTTTACACTGCTTCTAAAAATATTTTAATTGACATTTCAATATCACCATCCTATTAGGAGAATCTTGCTAGGGAGATAATTTACAGGGCTGTTTCAGAAATTAATCAAGATCTAAACTTATTTAGCTGGGAATTTAGATTCTAACTTCAAGAAAACTTTCTCAAGTAATATAGCAATCAAAACCCAGTGATTTTCATCTATCAAATCTATGCAAAGAAGTTATACACACCAGGTCTGAACAATAAAGTCAATTATAAATAAGGCAATAGAATGGAGGATAAGAACACAGGTCAGCAAGAAAATGATCAGCAAGTCATATGCCAATATTTCACTACATTCTCAGTGGGAAAAACAAGTGAAGATAATGTCTGTATGGAGAAGTTTTCCTTTTGGAATGCTGCTCATTCTTCAAATCTTGAATCAAGGTATTGGCATTTAATTCACAATTCTTTGATTAATCCAATGTTCATTTGAAATCATCATTTAAAACATAATCAAAGATGTATTAATAAGGAACTGAGTACTAGAAGGAGCTACAGGCCTTCAGGAACTTCCTTTTCAATTTATTTTTAAAAAGTTATGAAGTTCTCAAATCAAAATTATCATTGTTCACTTCTATTGTGAGGTCTTTGAACAAAGTTTGAACAACTGACTATAGACTTTCAACTTATCACAGACCTTTGTTAATGCACAGTGGATACTACATCATAGATTTGTACTCCTGGATTTCACAAAATTGAATTCATGATTAAACTGACTCTTGCAGTTCATGGCATAATCCCTGCAGTGCTTAATGTTCTATTCAATTATCATGTCTGACTTGTGACCTGACTCACCTCATTTGCAGCACTTACTGCATTGATTACAGAAGTGAAAAATTTTTATGGTATAGAAAATTTCCACAAAGGGCAACTACAACACTCATTTAACCCTAGAGTCAATTTAATTCTAAGCCTCTATCACAGTAGGAACAGCAAGTTACTTATTGTATCTGAAATCTAAGGATTTTTCTAGTTTCAAAATAAGTTATACATTAATATAAACTTATACTTTTAAGGATAAAGCTCTAACCAAAACTAGAATTCTGCTTCTTTACAGGCTGGGTGTTGTGCAGGAACTCTGATGCATTCTGGTAAATATGTTTCATTTCTAAGCCCTTTCTTATGTGATTTAATGATGACATCAGCAATGTCTCTGAGAACTTCTGTTGTAGAAGGAGATGGTTTTCATTTCCTGGGCACTGGATGTATAACCTGGACTAATGTTAAGCACTGATTCAAGACTTCTTAGCAATATTCTAATCATGCTGAGAATGAGAGATTTAGCCTAGCTCATTGCTGGTCTACCCCTGCTGCTCCTATTACACATCTAAATGAAGTAAAGTCCAATTAGTTATATGACTCATCTGAGCTCTTATGGACAAACCATATCCTTTGCCATCAGTAATTGGATTGTCTTTTGGGGGCTTCACACTACTTTGCTTACATCTGCAAATAGTAGTGGCATTGTTGCTCAAAAAGACCAAATTTTTAGGGAGGTTGACTCAGAATTAGCAAATTTTGTTAGGGAATTCAGATACAAATGTTTTCACCTGAAACTAAATAACAAAGAATCCTGGAGTCTCTTGAAAATAGGTGCAAAAATTCCAGTATTTAGAAAAGCATTAAATTACTCAAGCCAAAATAAAGAGCTGGAGAAATAACAAGGCATTAGACCCCAAATAGTTGGACAGCTTCTCTGCAGAAGGAAAGTGGAATGGTGTTTTGTTATTCATGCTGGAGGAAAATAGAAGATGTTTAGTAGTAGGAAGAAATCAGATGTTTAGTAGTAGGAAGAAATCAGGAAGGAAAGAGAAGATCCGGGTGAAGAGGTACCAGAAGAGTAAGTTTACTTGTCAATAGGCTTGATAAGGAGACTGATTGAAAATAAAGGTGATTGATAATATCTTTTAAAATATTACATATGTGTTGACTCTGGGAGAAAAGATCTGGGTCGGTCTTCTGGGCCATCTGCTAACAGGAAGGAATCAATGGATTTATTGCTGAGGCGGAAGGGAGTGAGACGTCGGAAATTGTTTGGAGAATACGGGATCTGCACTCGGGCCCTTTGTGATGGCACCACGGTATCTTCACTGCTTAACCATGGTGAGAACTTCATGTAGATGGTTTGGTCATCATCAGATGAAAAGACTGGATTGTCAATGCCTAAAAAAAAAAAATTCACGAGTAATTAATGGAATTAATTCCTTGGTTATATAGATTTAGATTGGATATTAGGAAAAAAGTTCTTTGCTGTGAGAGTGGTGGAGCACTGGAACAGGTTGCCCAGGGAGGTGGTGGATGCCCCTGGATCCCTGGAGACGTTCAAGGCCAGGTTGGATGAGGCCCTGAGCAACCTGATCTAGTTGGGGGTGTCCCTGCTTCTTGCAGGGTGGTTGGACTGGATGACCTCTGGGAATCCCTTCCAACCCTAATCATTCTATGATTCTATGTAAAAGGAGAATGGTTACAGTGGAAAAAATATAGGCTGATGCATGCCAGTGTGACTAGGCCAATACTCAAACCATTATACTAATTTAGGTTGGTCTTTCTGTCTTGGTTATTGCTAGTCATGTTGGGTTTCTTTTAAAGAAGAAGGAAAAAAAAAGATCTTATATCCACTATGCAGTTATGTTGTGAACATCTGTAGAGCACAAATAGAATCAATAAAAGAAGAAATCAGTCAGCAACATTTAAGCAAAATTAAGCACAATAGAAAATAACTGCATATAATTCAAACCAAGCCCAGAAAAAAACTCCAAACCAAAACCAAAATATTAGAAAAATGTAAAACCAAAAACTACAAGCTAAATCAGTATCATTTCTAGCATTTTGGGTTTTTTAACATTTAAAGAAAAAAAACCACAAAAAATTGTACATAATTAATAACTTTACCAGTAGGAGTATCTGTAAAACTTTGCTTTGTCACATTAGCCAGGAAATCAACTCCTTTGCCTAGATGCAGTGTTTCATATTCATTGTTTTCTTCTGATTCAGAAAACTCCAAATCTGGAAAAGAAAAAAAGAGTCCAATTTGATTAGAGATTGGCATCAGTTCTAGTAGAAAACGCTGTCTCACGCTGTTCTGATGCTGGCACAGTTATCAGAGATACATCTTTAACAAGAATATAGAAAAGAACAAAATTTAATCAGCTATTTTAGCACTGAAATGTGTATGTGAATGTGTACAGAGTTTACAGCCAGTTGCTTGAAGAAACTCCTTACATGTTTATCTGGTGCTGTGTCTTAAAGAGCTTTCACATTCTCTCTAAGCTTTTGACCAACAGACTTTTCTGCTTTCCTGGAACTTAAACAGACCAACTTATACCAAACAGACATTCAATACTGCTGCTGCTGCTGTGTTTTGTCTCTTAAATGCTTATGTGTTGACAAATATTGCATTGTTGCAATGAGCAGTCACAGCTTTTTCATCATTTGGCATTAGTGCCCTGACTGATTTCAGACCTTGTGAGGTCATTGATACTTAGACTGCAGTAGAATCAGTTTTTCAACTTCTGCTGAAGCACTTATTAAGACTCTCATGCAATGAAACAATTTATTTTTTTTTTTAGTAAAGACATCAGTGTTCTTTAACAAGACAGCACTGAATTACTTATTCAATGGAAAATAGTATTTGGAAAGTACAATAGAAACAGTATTTGGAAAAACTATTTGAAATATACTTTGGAATTGCTATTCCCATGTAAAAAAATAGAGTTCTAGAAGATTACACTACTAAGGTCAATCAAAGAAAGATCATGCTTAGAAAATNATACTCTTTGAGATCAAGGGTTTGCATGCATAAACAGAGGAAATAACACCAATAAGAGTTCCTTCAGTGGCTTTTAAGCCCCTTTACAGTTTAAATGGAATGTAATTTTTAATTATTGGTGTCCATCCTGCCTTACTGTGACTGACATCAATGAAAAAGATGGCTAAAACATGAGATTAAAGAATTTTGGTCCTTGCATGCAACCCAACATTTGCTAGGGATGCCTCCAGGGACAGTTCATCTTCAGGTTACACTTTTAAGTCTGACCTGGGTGTTATATTTGCTCATGAAGAGTCCTGTAATAGGCATCTGACTTTCAAAGCTGCACTGTCTTTGAGTTCTGATATTCTTGCTCAGCATCAACTCTGATTCAGACCCTTCTAAACAAGTTGTTTAGAAGGGTCTGAATCAGAGTTGGTGCAAGACTAACTCAGAACAAAATGCCATCCCAAGCACTGAATTTTATATGGCATGGTGTCCTGGGCAGACATCTCTTGCTGGGATAAAAAAGAAAAGTTGTAGCAAATGTTGCTCTGTGTATCTTATCCAAAGGGAAGGTGAAAGCTCATCTACACTGTGCTCACTGCCTGGTTTTGTTTTCAAATTTAAATGTGATATTTTTTAAATGTGATGAAAAGGACCAATTAAAATCTGGTTTGGCATCCAGCTGTGTAGAAAAATAACCTCTATAGCACCAAGAAACTGCATTTAAGCATGGAGCTGATCCCCAATCTGAGTTTTGAATTATGACTAAAAGTCCTTTTTTAATAGGAACTTTTTTGTTTTGTATCACAAAATTTTTTCAGCAACGCTTTACTGAAAAGGTGGCTGGTAAAATGCATTTAATGAAACTGGTATAAAAGTATTTTACCTTTTTCCTTCAAAGTAAAATCTTCTACACTTTCTGAAGACACTTTTCCATTGGGTATGACACTGCTGTTTCGCTGAAAGAAAAAAAAAAGGTTACAAAAATAGCAGTGGCAGTGACATCCTCTGAAACTGTGTTCAGCAACATAAATACAACAGCAACATAAATACAATCTATTGTAATCTTTGCTTAGTATTCAATGGGGATGCCATTAGTACCTCACACCTACCCTCCACTCATACTGCAGAAAAAGGTACTTTCATTCTATGTTCCTCCTTAGTTTCATGCAAATTTTGTGCAACACTGGAGTTCTAACATGCCACATCTACCCTCAACATCTCCCCACACTGCTGGAGAATGGCTCAAGCTCTGCTGTTTTTCAAGTGATCAAACATCTCCCACCCAGAAGGGTCCCAAAGCTGATAGAAAAGCAACATGTGAGAAGATTCCACTTTGAGTTACCTCATAGTTTTAATATTTTTTAATAGTTTTTTTGCTTTGGGCCTTTAAGTTCATGAAGTTCTACAGGATGGAGATAGATGCAGGACATGGGACCCTTCAGAGTCTACTCTGACCTCCCCACCCCTTAGTTTGCATAATAGATGGTTCCACATCTCTGTGGAAGTATTTTACCCTTTTTTGGCCCCGGTCTCGCTTGTGGATTTTGTTGAGCTTCTTGGAATGGTTTATTCCTAGTTTGGTGCTCTTGAATGACTCCAAGCGTTTCCTCATGGTCCTGTGGAAAATCTCCTTGTCTTGTTTCTCATCTTCACTGTGCATGATCTCATGTCTACTGTACAGGTGCTTGTGCTGTGGCCAGGAAGGGAAGAAAATATTCATTTATTTAGAAATAGAACTGGAGCCTCCAAATCAATACATTTAATTAATGCCATGCAAATGAAAATAACTGTGAAAAAAAACAAAGATTAATCTGAAGACTTTCATGAAACTCATATTTCTTTCTTTTTCTTCACCATGAACCAGGAATTTTAAGCATTTATGAGTGACAGCCATTCAAAGTAAACATTTCCCTATATGTACCTGCATCACTTCAGTTAACACACCCCATGTAATTGTGTTTCAGATATTATATTGGCCCCAGCTCTGCATTCCACTGGTCCCAAAGACCTCAAAGGCACTAAGGGGCATGTTCATAAATGAGAAAGGGTGCAGATTTTGTGTATGTATTCTTTCCTTCTGGGTTTTGCTCCCCTATAATACCTGGTTCATCATAGTTTTGGATTGGAAACCAGAGCCTTCTGCTCTCACCTCTTGCCTAGGCTTGTACAGGTACTGCTGTAGTGTGTGATGGGCAACTGTGTCTTCTGTGTCTCTGATGCTTTTCCTCCTCTGTTCTAAAGCATGCATGTCAAGGCAAACTGGTCCAGCTTTTTCTCTCCTGAAGAGTTTAAGCAAAAAAAAATCAGCTCAGGTAAAAATCTTCAAAATTCAAATGAATAATCAAATACCTAATGATAAATGTGAATTTTTTTAATACTTTTTGTACTTCAGATGAGTGTAGCAGTAATTTCTCAGCTTACATGACACGTGGTCTGTTTGATGAAAGAATTGTGAAAGGGTTAAAGAAGGAGAAATTTTTTTCCCTAACTTTTTCAGGAAATTACATCTAGCCCTGTCTATAGCAGTAATGAAGGAGTGGGGAGCATATGAAAAAATTCTAATGTAGATGTCTGATTCATCTCACCAGTCTTTACCACTATAACTGTATACACACCACCTCATGTGGGAGAAAAGATTAATTCAATTTTTTAAAAGTAGTGAATTAAGACTGCTAATTTGCTTTTTTTTTTAAAAATTTATAACACTGTTTCCATTTCTTCATATGTAACAGGATAAAAACCACACTAGAAAAACCCTCAATCCACATTACTTACAGTAAATAAGAGACAGAACTTTCCACAGTACTTGGGAGCGGGGTGCTGAAATCCACATTTACAATGTTGTCTGTACTTGGAGAACGTATAAATGCCAGGGAACCTCTACGTTCTCCCTGGCCACAGAAAAGAAACAAGACTTATTACAGTTGTAAAAAAACTAGGGCAAAATGTATGTCAGAAAATTTGGATATTTTGTGAGGCTGCTGTATTCAAATGGTAAAAGAAGAAGAGAAGTTTTATTTAGGTAATATACAAACCATTTTTTAAATTTTATTTTAGTTTTCCTTTGTGTTGAGTGACATTATCCCAATGAAAACAGCTAGAAGAAAAACTATTTGACTCCTATACATACATTCTGTGGAGGTAAATTATTTCTTAGGCCTCAATCTACTTGCAAATTATATCCTTGTGCTTTTCCAGTTTAACTCTTCTCTTCACAGACGCTTTCAGCAATGCAATTTTCACTTTGTACCACAATGCAAAAAATTATAGGGGGATCTGTGCAGATCACATGGATAATATGTGGAGAAGACTCCACACATCACTGCTCTTAACAGAAACATTTTCAAAGATATCAGTATAATTCTTTCTGCTCTCTACCAGACTGGAAGTAGCCATCAAGTAGTGGTAGAAGTCTACAAGACTATTCAAAAGAGGCCATGGCATGAAGAGATGAGATACTGAAGAGGTGAAAGTTGCTTTAAGTTGCAAATCTTTAACCCTAATTTTTTAACAGTGGGTGTTTTAATCAAATTGAATTAGTTACCCTTCCTATTTTGTATGTGTGATTTGGCAGAGTGAGATTGCTGCAATCCACTATTGTGTTCAGATATCCACATGGTTTGAAGTGAGTTTGTTGAAATCAGATTTGTCTTTACATAATTTGTTGTTATATTACATTTGTCATTACATGCCACTGTTTTGCAGGAGCCAGACTCTCTTGAAACACAAATTTGCCCATTCCCTTTTGAATTAAAGTGTTTGGGTTTGGTTTTTTTATGCAATGAATATAGAAACAAAGTTATTCAGTAAAAATCCATCAGAAAAGTACCCTGACATGAAGTACTTGGGGATCAGGCATGATACTGAGAACTCCAGCCACTCAAATAGTTATATTTTGAGGGAAGAAAAAACAAAACCAGCAAAAATGAAAATAGTTTTCTTTTAGACTTATATCAACTTTACATTCTACATTAAACAACAACAAAAAAAAGAAATCTCAGTAATACATAAATGATGCTATAAAATGTGCATAAGTACCTCAGCCACGTAGCTAATTGCATCCTTCAAGTTGAGCTCATGGAAAACATTAAGGATCTGGTCTCTTGATTTTTGAGCAGACCTTCTCATCAGTACTTTGCTGAGGAACTTCCTATCAAAATTGGACCACCTGATAATTTAAAAGACGTGTGTTAATGGCAGCAAGCAAGTTTCACAGCGCTTATACTTCAGCATAAATGATATTGTGAGCTAGGCACTATTTTAAAAAAAAAAACAACAACCAAAACTATGAACATAGCAATGTGAGGCATATGTGTTTTCCAGCTTTTCAGTTAGCATTTAAATAAAGTTAAGGAAAGGCTGGCTTCAAAGTTCTGTCACAAAACATTTAATAGGTTCACTTACGAAACACTCCTTACAACAGCAAGAGTGCTATGATTACAGTATCCTATTTCAGAGTCACTAGGACATTTTATACTCTGGGAGATCATGCTACCTTAATTTTCCACTTCTGATTATTCAGTGTTTAATAGCTTCATTCTAAAAGTTTAATTTTCTTTCCTGCTTTGGAAGGAAATCTCCTTTTCCCCAGCTGTTTAGTAGGACAGCTATGCTAGAAAATCAGTTCACAACAGTGACCTTCCAAAAGGACTTGCAAACGGTCTTATTCCTGCCATTGATGGGCTCTGCAGATGGAAGTGATGGGGTTTTTTTCTGTTATTTACAGTTCTTGTCTGATCATGAGATGTCTGACATTTTATATTTAGCCTCTAGAAGTTAAAAGCTGCTTTACTTTCCTCAAGATTTTATCCAAAGGGCAGGAGGCAGCTTTGGAGACTGTTATTCAAAGGGATTCCGTCCCTTGCACGACTTTTGATTTTACAACTTCAGAGTTTTAATACCTTTTTGTTGTTAAACATCATTCACAGAATTTGTAACCATTCCTCTTCTCTAGCCAAAACACCTGAGAAGCTCTCTCTACATCAGGCTTCCTCACCTGAGCATATCAGTGAGGATGTTAGGGGTTGGCATTTCTTTGAGGAAGCAGCACTTGCACGAACATATTGTCCAAAAAAAGAAGCAGACATAATGTGTTCTCATTCAAAATACATTAGTTATCAAACAACACACTCATCTATATCAAGCTACTCCTTCTCTTGTTACTTAGGGAGATTGCTTTCTGAAATCTAAGAAGTCAAACTCCATTCTGCCCCTTCAAAAATATTTAGCTCCATCTTCAAGACAGTATTTAAACCCTGGGGGTGTATTACACCCTGCTGAAAAGTCACTAAAAAATTTAGACCTGAAGAAAGATGATGTTTTATTTGTGATGCCTCAGGAAAACCATTCACTGCATAAATTAACAAAGAGCAAAAGGAAATAAAGCAGGATGTAGCTGGGATAGACAGGTGAGAAATTCTGCTTGAGCTCAGATACAATCTACCTCCAGCCTAGGAGTCATATATGCATAATGTTAAACCTAAGCTCATGTCCTCAGCTTCTCAGCAAGGGATAGGGGAGTGCTGCCCATCTTCACATATTTTAGAGAAGATGGTGTCTTTCAGCTGAGTAACTTTGCTTCTCTCAAGATGAATCAACTGCAAACAGATGGGGATGGAAATAATCCGTTGTTTTCACTATTGCTTTTAAATGAATAGGCTTAAACTATCTAAGCCATTTCAAAGCCTCCTCTGTCATCACTTTCAGAGGTGGGGAACACATCCTTTGTAGAAAAAGGATAAACAACTAGCAGGGTTGTAGTTGAGGGATTCTTTTAGTATTACAAAGAAGGACCAATGTTAATATTTTAGCTCAAATCCAGAATGAAACTGATCCCTGGATGTCAACTGAGACATTGGCAAAGACCTAAGATAAAGAAAAATGAAAGGAGTAAAAGAATATATTCTACCTGAAGGGGACAAAAATTGTTTTCACATTTGCTGTTTTTCCAGTAGATAACTCTTTAAAATACATCTGATATCCTGTCTGTCCCTAAAACTCACAGGCTTAAAAAAATTGTAATTTACACATAAGATTTCCTAGCAGTATTTCAGCATTCCAAGTTAGTTACTACTTACTTGTCTCTCAGATAATTATGTCCTATTTGTCCAGAAATGTCTTCTATAGCAGAAAGAATATGATCAAAGGCCTAGGAAAGTGAAAGGGGAAACAATATATTTACAAATATGAGAGGGACCTGGGGGTCCTGGTGGACAGTGGGATGACCATGAGCCAGCAATGACCTTGTGGCCAGGAAGGCCAATGGCATCCTGGGGTGTATTAGAAGAGGGGTGGCCAGTAGGTCAAGAGAGGTCCTTCTCCCCCTCTACTCTGCCCTGGTGAGACCCCACTTGGAGTATTGTGTCCAGTTCTGGCCCCTCAGTTCCAGAAGGACACAGAACTCCTTGAGAGAGTCCAGCACAGGGCCACCAAGATGATGGAGTGGAACATCTTCCTTCTGAGGACAGGCTGAGGGAGCTGGGGCTCTTCAGCTTGGAGAAGAGGAGACTGAGGGGTGACCTCATTAATGTTTATAAATATGTAAAGGGTGAGTGTCAGGAGGATGGATCCAGGCTCTTCTCAGTGATGGCCAGTGATAGGACAAGGGGAAATGGGTCCAAGCTGGAACATAGGAAGTTCCTTCTGGATATAAGGAAAAACTTTTTCCCTGTGAGGGTGACAGATCACTGGAACAGGCTGCCCAGAGAGGTTGTGGAGTCTCCTTCTCTGGAGACATTCAAGACCAATCTGGACATGTTCCTGTGTGACTTAATTTAGGTGATCCTGCTCGGGCAGGGGGGTTGGACTAGATGATCTTTCAAGGTCCCTTCCAACTCCTGACATTCTGTGATTCTGTGAATTAGAAAATAAATCAATTTTTGCCAGGCTTGACCAGCAAATTACTCTATTGCTGCTCAGCAGTTTTCCCCCATTTACAGAAGTACTAACTACTATATGCTTTTATTCAAAGGTCTTGATATTTCACACCAGTTCTTTACAAACTCACTAACTATTCTTGAATGGCAAGGGTGTTAGCAAAAAAGTACTTTATCCCCCATTTTAACATTAATTTTAAGAATCCTGTTGTCAACTCATTTTACTCTCTCAATTTCTTCCCTACATAGTATAACACTAGTTAGTTTTAACACTTGTTTCCAAGGGATTTCAGGACATTTCAAGAATCCATACATCCCTCAGAGTAGAATTAGGCACCATATTTTGATATCTAGAACAAAAATCTTATTCTGGGTATATTAGATAGCTGATCAAAAATCTAGAGGTTTGTAACTTTGACATGGAAGTGAATATAATAAATATTATAGATAATTTGTTTCCCTTGTACTCACTTGGAACAGACAGTGCTCACTATCTCTGAAGGGTGTTATACAGTTCTGTGAGCACTGAACCTCCTGAGACATTATCTGTTAGGAGGTGGTGAATCAGTATCTACAACTTTACAAAGGGTTAGGATTCACATCACTGCTCTGCTTGCACTACAAACTGATGTTTAAAGGTATGTCTCAAACATGGACAGAATGTATTTCTTCACTTGAGGAAATAATCTTGATTTTCAAACAGTAAAATACTAAAAAGCAATGGAAGTTTGAATGGCTGGATAACAAAATCATGATGTATTTCTCCATCAACCTGGAAAAATTCCTCAGAAATAAACCATGTCTATCACAGGGTTGTTAATTTGCTTCAGGTAACTTCCAAAATGCAAAGAGACAAGATTAGAAGCCAATACAAAATGTGCTGACATGTTTAAATACATGTTCCACATCTGTGGAAATCTAAAAAGTTTATGAATTAAAGAAAGCCATGAAGGGTGTATAATGCTCTTCTGTACTTGAATATGTTTATCAGAATCACAGAATTCATAGATAGAATCAGAGATGGTTTGGGTTGGAAGGTACCTCAAAGACCACCTAGTTCCAACACCCCCCACATGGACAGGGACACCCTCCATTAGACCAGGTTGCCCAAAGCCTCAACCTGGCCTTAAACACTTCCAGGGAAGGGACATCCCCAACTTCTCTGGGCAACGTGTTTCAGAGTCTCACCTTGAAGAACTTCTCTTCTTCAGGCTGAACAAGCTCAACCCTCTAATCCTCTCATGGGAGAGGTGATTCAAAATGCAAATATTCCTTTACTGAATAAGCACCACACAATGTTTTGTGAAAGTGAATTGAAAGAACTCATGTTTCAAAATATTTTATAAGGTTTAAGGAATGGAAGTGCACACAGCATTCACACTGAACTAAAACTCTCACCAATAATTTGGAATTTCAGTATATAATTAACTACTGTACTGGGCAGCACACTACATACCTTTCTATTTAAACCTGCTTTCATATCTTTTCCATAAATAAATCACATTTTAGAAGGAAACATAAGCTTCCTTCCCCATGCTTTTCCCTAGTGATCTTCAAACACCTTTCTCTTTTAGGTGAAGTGAAAGAGACACACAACCATGCTCATCCCCCCAGTACTCTCAGCCCCATTGAAGACCAGTACCTTCAGTTGAGGGGCTCACAGGATTGAACCCAAATTACAGCCCACAGAAAACTATTGGAGGATTTTTCACTTGATACATTCTCCCCTCCCTTCCAGATTTTATTTTCTCTAATTTTTATTTCTATTAAAGCACTCTCTAAAAGTCCAAAAAGGTACCACAGTTTTGTTCAAAAATATCTTACTCTGCCATGAAGTTTCTCATTCAGTTTTGGTTCTCTGTGTTCAGTTTTCTTCACTTTCAGCCACTGTACCAAAGGCTTGATAGTCAGTCCCTGAGGATGGAAACAAGATAATAAAATGGAAATTGTCTTAAAAGTTTCCTCCAGCTGGATATTTTTAAAGAGAAATGCAGCAATTTTGTATGTTATATGATTGTTCTCATGCTTCCTTAGATATGTCTGTCTACTTTGGATGAAAAAATAATGCAGTACCCTCACCACATATTACAAAGATTTGAAAAGACACCACAAATTTGAGAAACATATCTTCTGTAAGAAAAATGTGGTAACAGAAGGGTTAAAAGGTTTCTTATACCATTGAATATACTAGTTTCTGTGTATACCAGGAGTTTGTGACCAAAATTAAACTTATTACAATAAATTAAGGAAAAAAATTCCAAGCTGGTATATACTGACATTAAATTAATGTTGGTTTTTTTTTCATCCAGAGAGTGCTAATTTGTTTTGTTACTAAATCCTGTCTTGCCCTATGGCTTACAGTTAGATTTTAAAAGATGGACTTAGGCTCATGTAGATCAGATTAATGACAGTATTTGCCCATAAAATAGGACTGTTCCCTATATTTATTCACATGAGGTGAGAGATGTTTAATCAGATATTAACTTCAGTGCTATTAATACTGAGCAGCTAACTCTGAACATTTTCTAGCACAGAGGAAATTGTGGTTTGTCCCTTGTGATGCAATATGAAAACATAAAATAGGATCCTTGTTACTAAAATTACAAAATCAATTATGCTTTCAGTTCAGTGAAACAATATGCAACCTTCATCTGAGAACTGCTTTAAGCATCAGGCACTTTTGGGGGACTTCTTCTCCTTGCAAGGAGCATGCTTTAAGAAGTTGAATTACCTGGAAGATAACAGTAAAAAACACAACAATGATAGTAGTGCTGACAAAGAGGTTTTTCTCTTTCACTTTGTTCACATCCAGAAGTGCAACCAGAGCAAAAGCAACTGCTCCACGTAGTCCACCATATGACATCACTACCTGGTCTATTATCTCCAACTGGACCATTCTGTAGCGGTTAAGAATCCATGTCTGTAGAACTACACCTATAAAAAAACAAATGCAAAACACATCTAGAAATACACTGATGGAATGTCCCTTTCCCAACCATGTGTAATAAACAGCACCACCAGGCTGCTTTCATAACAAATTATCCACACCATGTACTCCTCCCACTCTCAAGGAAGGCATCTTTTAGCCTTAGCTTCTGTGACTGATGCCCATAGGCTCCACAGATGAAGTGGACCATGTGCTGACCTTTGAAATCCACAACTGGGAAAGAATAGAATTTCTAGCACCAGAGTCAGTGATACACCCAGGGTCTTAGAGAGATAAACATGTTGAAACAGTGTTGGTTTAAGAAGTGTTACTTATTGTGAAGAACACCTTACAAATCACTAAAAACTACATTTGTAGTTCCCTTATAGGAGAGTTGTGTGGTTCTGCTAACAGGCCTACAGGTGAGATGTTGCCTGCTGTTAGAAGACCTAAAGCTCTAGTTGTCACATCTCCCAGAGCTCCCACAACACACTCCTGAGAGTGGCACCACGTGTGTGCCCCACTGCAGCAGGCCAGGACTTTTAACCAGTGCATGTTTGTAGAGAACTCTGAATTCTGTCTTGTGTAAATTACTGTAAGCAAGGCCTGTGGTAGAGGGGAACTGAAAAACTAATGATGCCATCAGATTCCTCCAAGGGTATGAGAGCTGCAGTTGCTTAAGGCCCAGTACCATCAGATCTTTAGTAAGTGATCGATGTCTAAAGTTTATGACTTTAATAGATGCATACTGTAATGTTATTGATGAATATCTACTAGTGCTCATCACAGTTATTAAAGGATTGTTAACTACTCAGTGCAGGAATCTCTAGAAAGAGCAAGAATACTAGAAAAACTGCCATTCAAGACAAAGGAGCAAATAAAACCATTTAATTTCTTCCCAGATATAGGCATATACACCAAAAAACTATGTGTTACTCTTTAGAAGTACTTCATTCTATGCCTTTTTTTTTTTAATTGTGATTTTAACCCCTTTTCTATTTCACAAAACAGTGATTAAATGGTAAAAAAACTACATAGTTGGGCAAACCAACATTGGTATTTCGAAATGTTTGCAAATTTACATGAGTTGAGTAAATTGACAGCCAGTAATCCCTACCTGTCACAGTCCTATTTACTGTTTTTCAGCAGTCCCTGGGAATTATTTCTTAAGCCAGATACACAGTGATGTAAGACCATAAATAATTACATCACAGGTTATCTCCAACCTGAAATCAACTACAGAATTAACTTAAGACATTCCTTTTATTACCAAATTGAAAGAGGAGAAGGGAAGAGATGGCTGACAGGACACCCATCTTTTTGGTAGGCTGCAAGTTGAAAACAAAATTCGTTTCACTGGGAGATTTTCACTGGGAGATTCACTCCCAGTGAAAACCAACCATAACTAAAATAAATGTAATATTTTTAAAGAAACAATTACAGAACTGTAATAATTTTTCCCCAAGAGTATGTGATTGCATTAATAATATGATGCAAGGACAGGAAGAAGATCATCCTCTTACCAATAATTCTATATACTGAAATGAAGACTAGAGTCAGCAGAATAAATGCTGTATTCCAAGTCCAGATTTCTGGATTTACAGCTGAAATTCCCAGGAACATGAAGATGATAGTTTCTGCTCCACTGGCCATCATTTTCATGGTATATCTTACAGTTGTAGAAGATTGTTCAGATATATTAGCCTTGACATATTTCTGACAACAGATGCCACAGAAAGTTATACTAAAAAGAAAAAAAAAAAGAAAAAAAACCACAATTTATCAGAAAATATTTGCCATAACAAATCCCACCATTAAGTCCTAAAGAAAAAATATATCTAGATATATATTGTAGATAAATCTACATCATTGTGCAGTCTAATCTAGGCAAAAAGCATATCTCAAACATTCTTCCTGAGGTGACCCCAAGAGGTTTGAAGACATTTTATTAGTTCATAGACCTTAATTCTCTTCAGATTACTGTACTATCTACATGCAAACTTTAAAATTTGTTTACATTACACATAATCTTAAACTAATTATCTGATTGCAGTAAGATTTTCAGACCTTGAATATACTCACTGTACCATCTGTATGGTACAGTGAGTATATTCAAGGTCTAAATACCGTGAGTATATTCAAGTATATTCTGTATATACTCACTGTACCAAGCAAAACTGAGAGTAAAGTTATGCTGGGAATCAATGGATACTAAAAAGAAGAAAGACCACAGAGGTACTCAAGCCAAAACAGGCAAGATTTAGGAAAACTATAACAGGCAGTAAAGACTGAGAAAAAGTAAATAATGGACATTCAAAAAATAGCTTAGAAAAATACTGTTTTAATTACAAATTATAGGGAAATATGTTAATACCAATGGGCAACTGTTAGTTATTGAAATATTGTTAATCACAAAGATGAAGGGCTCAAGTCTGTATTTTGCAAAGGAAGTTCTCAAGTTGCAGATGTTGGAGAACTTGAATTCTGTTTTTCTGAGCTGAATGTGAACATCTGCAATCTATGATATACCCTGATGTATACGAACACGAAACTCATCATAAGCTTCATGAGGGTCATAATTTACAGCTGCCCTATATAATTTAGGCCTTTCTTTTTCAATGTTTTAAAACCCCATATTTCTTTCTTGGCTCCTCCACGGTAATAAAAAGAGACTTACGCAAGGATAGGGGAAAGGGAGAGCATCTCTGCTGTGAGGTAGGACAGGTAGGAGATGATAAACACAAATCCGGGCTCAATGATTCTCACATGCTTGGTGAAACGACTGACCAGGGAGAGCAGGAAGGCAAAGAAAATGCCAATCAGGGTCCCACCCAGGCTCACCACAAAGAATGACACTGAAAAACAAAATCAAACACAGCTTAAAGGGGTAGAAATATAACGGTTCGAACGAGTTCAGAAAAAAACTTTGAAGGACTCGTCAAAAATTATTTCTAAAAGGCAACAATATGAATTGTTTTCAAGCATTTGGTATCTAAATACAGCATTCTTTAATAAGAACAAGGTTATTTTCTGTTAGTTGCTATTTTAAGCTTAATCAAAAGGGACTACATTTCTCTGAATAATTTTTCACACATTCTGTAGGCCAATGGTGCTCAAAAAGCATTTCATAGTATCCACCAAAGTCTCTGTTAAAACACTTATTCACAGAATAATGTTGAAGTCACTGTTAAAACACTTATTCACAGCATTCATGCTTGGAATGGGGAATGGAAGAAGAGTGTATGCTAAAAGGGTATGTTACAAAATACAAAGAAAATATGTGCAGCTGTAAAGGTTGGTGTCTTAACAACTGAGCTGCACATCTGCTGAGTCTCCTCAGGAGAAAATAAATCCGATTAAGTTTGTGAAATATTTGGGAATATTCACCTTTTTATTTTCTTAAGACATTTTCTATGCCACAGGAGTATGGAAATAAGAATAATAAGGGAAAGGTCTGAATAGTAAGTTACTGATAGCATAGTATTTTGTTTAAAAGACTGTATATATACATGAAGAACGTGATGCAAACAAATCCTACACACCTATTCCTTTGACACATTCAATCCCCGTCACATTCTCTGCACCAATTGTAACAAAAGATTCAAACACGTTGTACAGCACCTAAAAAGAGAAGTACATTGATTTAATATCTGCTCCTGGATTAAATCTATTAGAATATCATTATGGTCCACAACATTGTGAATTCTGAAATTATGTATGACACAGAGGTTTGGTAAGAAGAGAGAAGGTTTTGCAAATTTTTCAAAATGGAAAAAAATGCAGTGAAGAAAGAAGAAAAATATTTATAAAAACCCACAAAAACTACCAATATTCCCTTCCTTGTGTCAGAGTGATTTCTAGCTACAAGAAGCATTGTTGCATCTGGATATGTTTTCCAAAGCACTTCTCACTCTAAAATTCAGGTATTTGGCACATTTCTTTAATTGCCTGTATAAGATTAACAAGATAATAAAATAACTATAAGATGGTAATAATAAGATACTGGATTAAAATAGGTTGAACACATGTAAAAGTACTTAAACAGAAAAGACAGTAAACTATAAAAATTTTACTAAACCTTTTAAAAGAATTGACTAACAGTGATAGTGCTGAAAGTGAAGAATTCATTTTCTCCATACACCTGCCTGAGGTGGTTTGTGTGAGCATCATTCTTGAGACATTCTTCTCTAATCTGTTCTTTTTGCTCCAGTGTTGAAGAACTGCACTATAGTGGGGCCTCACCTTGAGTAGTGTGAGCAGTTTTGGGTGCCAGAGTGCAAAAGGAACACAGGAGAAAAGAAAAAAAACTAGAGGAGGGAAACAAGGATGGTGAAGGGTTTGGAGGGAAAGTCTTATGAGGAGAGGCTGAAGTCCCTTGGTTTGTTCAGCCTGGAGAAAAGGAGGCTGAGGCAAGGTCTCATCATGGTCTGTGGTTTCCTGATGAGGGGGAGTAAAGGTGCAGACACTGATCTCCTCTCTTGGGTGACCAGAGATAGAACCAGAGAGAATGTCAGGAAGCTGCTACAGGAGACATTTAAGTGGGTTATTACAAAGAGATTCTGTACTGAGAGTGTGGTCAAGCAGTGGAACAGGGTCTCCAGCAATGTGGTCACAGCACTGAGCTTGACTGAGTTTAAGAACTGTCTGAACAATGCACTCAATCACATACTCTTACTTGACTGGTTCTGGGTGGAGCCAGAATTTGGACTCAATGATATTAGTGGACCTCTTCTAATTCAGTATTTTCTATGACTCTTATGAGTCCTCATCTTGCTTTGCTGCAGTTAACTTGTTAATTCTTGCCATATTTACCTCAGTCATGGTACACAGGGTACCTTGTTCTGCAACATTAGTCTTTTACATATTTACATTTAAAGACTACAACTTCATCCACCTTCTTCTGTACTTCAATCTTTCCTTTTTCAAATAAGAACTCACTTATAGTAACCAAAAACAACAAAGAAAGGATTAAAATACCTGAAACTAATTTCACTAAGTCAGCCCAACTCATCCATCTCATCATTATGTATTTTCATGTGACTTATGGGCTCCAAATACCTTTCATGTTCAGTACTTTATCTTTGCAATACAGCAAGACAGAGAAAACCATGAGTCCATCTACTCTATCCCATGAGTAGATACACACAGTTGATACTGTATTTCATTTAAGAGAAAAATAAACTTGAGAAAAAAGTTTATTTTTCTCCAAAGTCACTCAACCTTTGGAGTGTATAATTTACTTACCACAGTCACTGCATCATTCAGGAGTGATTCTCCAAAAACAATGATAAATAGAACTTCATTGACATGGACTTCTTCAAACACTGCCAGAACAGCTACAGGGTCCACAGCAGCAATTAAACTGCCAAACAGGAGGAAGTCCAGCAGTCCAATATTCAAGTGGCCTTCAAAAAAGCAAAGCATAAACAGAGTCAGGTCCTGGCATGGTTTTAGCCCCAGCTAAGCACCACACAGCCACTCACTTCCAGCCCTCTGCCCAGGATGGGGTAGAAAATTGGAAGACTGAAAAGTGGGTTTCAACACCTGGGTTGAAATAAAAAGTCATTGTATTTGCTTGTATACATATATATAACATTTACTTGACTATTTAAGTAGACATGAATCCATAGGTGCAGTTAAGCCACTTGTTCCAACATCATGATTCATGAGACAACTATTAAGTTGATCATAACAATAGATGAATGACTAAAATGTCCTTCAACAGTTGTACTTCAACTACCTGTTGTAGCCCCTTAGGAATTTTCACAACAATTTCAAATGTTTTTTTTAATGGAAAACTCTGATGAAGGTCAAACAGAATTTATTTCTTTTAAAAGTCTGCTTTTAGTTATTAGGGTTATTTTGCTCATTTATATAGACTGAAGCAAGCATCCCATGCCTTTTAAAAGTAACTGAAAAGAGAGCTAAGTGAAGATTCCTTTGTCCACTTCCTAAATATCTTGTAAAAAATTAACCTCTTTGTGCAATCAAGAGTGGTATCCTTGTCATTTTTTCTAAGGAACAGGTTTTTGAAAGGATAGAGAGCAGAAAATCTCCCTTTGTGTTCATTAATGGATGGAAGAAGAAGCAAGGTTCATGAAGAGGTGTTGAAGCCCAAAAATATATGAGGGAGACAAAAAAAAAGGAATGTTTTAATTTATTAGGACACAGTGAGGAGGTCTATGGCCCAAATCAGTGGACAGCTGTATCAGGCATGATTTCTACATCTGAGGGAGTAATTAATCTGATTAAATTATTTAGAAGCATGTGTCAGTAGCCATAGCCAAAGGATTGATACTGCCTGTAAGGTTCTTCCAGGATAACATGGGTTCTTCTCTAGAAAGAATTCTTACAGGATGATTTTTCAAATTCTGAAATATTGTTGATATGAAACAGCATGGACCTAGTCACTCAAGAGAAGGAGGCTTACTTGGGTGGCCAGAAACAGGAGTAGAAAACCTCCTGTTGCATGTGACAATGGCAGATAATTTGGGGAATTCCAAATAAATACCTATTCTCTTAGCTTCTCTCTGCCAGTCAGAGCATCCACAATATTTTCCATACAGTATATAGGGACCTTGGTGATGCCATGAAAACAGAAATTCATAGTTTGCACTGATGTTTCTTTAATTACTTTAAATTTCCAAGAGAGAAATAGTCTTGTTCATTCTCTTGGACATTTTGAGCTGTGAATGAGGACCAAAACTATCAGTTTTAGTGAGACACTGGTTGAAGCAGTGAGCTAAAATCTGTGCCAAAAATAATGAGAACAGCCTTGAACCTGAATCTAAGTAACAGATCCATCAAATGTCCCCCTCTGCCATGTAATCACAATGAAAATAACTCAGTTATCAGGGTATAATAGATTGTAAGCTTTTAAAATGGATTGATGCACTCATTGAGTGCTTATCTTTTTTCATGTTATCAATTATAATCATTGGTACATTCTTTGATGACTTCCAAAGCCAGTGAGCAAATATTGATGGAAAATTTAGGACACTTCTGTAATTCCTACAAAGCAATGTCAAGAGGCATGGGGTTTCTAAATCAGACTTTTATTTAGACTAATAAATCAAGTTCCAAGGGATACATGAATATTCCTTTTTCCAGCTCACCAGAGTCTGGAGTGACTAACTGCCAGCAACAACACAGAATCACAGAATTGTAGGGGTTGGAAGGGACCTTGAGAGATACTCAAGTGCAACCCCTCTGCCAAAGCAGGCTCCCTAGAGCAGGTCACACTGGTACTCATCCAGATGGGTCCTGAATATCTCCAGAGAACGAGACTCCACAACCCCCCTGGGCAGCCTGTTCCAATGTTCCATCACCCTCACCATGAAGAAGTTCTTTATCACATTGGTGCAGAACCTCCTGTGGTCCAATTTGTGACCATTACCCCTTGTCCTGTCCCCACAGGCCACTGAGAAGAGCTTGGCCATCTCTCTTTGTCTCCCACACTTCAGATATTTATAAACATTAATGGGAGCCCCTCTCAAGGCTGAACAGCCCCAGCTCACTCAACCTTTCCTCATAGGAGAGATGCTCCAGACCCTTAAACAACACCTGAGCAAGTTCACTGGGGCCCAGTCTTAAGACTTGCACATACTCAGCAAGTGACATATGTCACTATGACAGAGACTGTAAGGGAAAAACTTTTCTACACATCAGTCAAATCCAGTCATTTCACAGAGGTTCATGAGCATTTTGTGTCCCTCATCTGGACTTGCTCCAACAGTTCCACTGGGAACCCCAGACCTGGATGCAGTACTCTAGGTGGGGGTCTCACAAATGTATATTTATTAGATGTGAGTTATAGGAAGGTAAATATCTAAAATTTAAGCTAAATCTATCCTAGTTGTCTATATTACAAACAAAGACATGAGTCTTGTATGAACAAGTTTGTGGCCTAGTTCTTACAGACTTCTTCAAATAAGGTTTCCCTTAAAATGGATGGAAGAGATATGTTCAGTTTCAGAGAAACCAGCCCCAAATTCTGCTGCTTCCCTGTATGTGACACAGGAAGCAATATTTAAGACTGGAATACCCTTATGTCATCATCTGTAATAATCAGGTAATGGCTTAATTCTTCATCACAGGAGTGCTCTGTAACATCTACAACTTCTTTCCTGTGAGACACTCCTTTGATATGGTCTGAAAAGGAAGTCTGTGGGAAATTGCTGAGTTGCTTTTGCACTGTGGTTAGAGAACAGCCCCATGACTTGCTGTTGAGCCTTTCATGCAACATAGCATTACCCTTGTGTTCTTGGAGCAAGTCACTCAGTCCAGAACAGGTGAGCAGAGTACACAGGCACAGGAGCACACTCTATCTGTACTGCTCTCAGCAGTGCTCAGATATGTTCTCTAAGTAGTTTGTAGAACTCACTAAGCTAAGAGAGTTCTGCCCTAGAAGGGCTCTTGAGCTTCTTCTGTGTAGATACTAACAAGCATAGATAGGTTGCCTGTTTCAAAACACATGCAGGCCATAATGCCAATGTGACTTATTGTCCATCAGATAGTGGTACACAGCTTATGCCCATGTAACACCTGCTGATGAGATTGATTTGCTGTTCTGTTTCTCTTCTAGCAGTCCCATGCCCTCACACTGTAGCATTATTAAGACAGGGAATCTTACATGTGCTACTTGCCTCTACAAATCTTTAGTTGAGATTTCCAGCCTCAGAAGACAAAATAGATATGTGCATACATACCCACTCAGAAAGACCTGACTACTTAATCTGACTATTGGGAGATAAATTTCACAGTAACTTTGAAGATTTCTATCAGAGCATAAAGAAACAAGCCCTTCAGAGTGCATTTTTGTCCAGATGGCCATTAGCAGGATGATCCCCAGCTTTATCCTGGGAGGGCATGCATACATTTATAGCAGGGAAATATGAGCAACACAGATTCAAGTCCCTTTTGTGTTTGCTTCAGAGATGATTTCTCAGATGATTCTTAAATTTGGTTAAAATATTACAATTTCCTGCTGTTAGAATTGGATTTTTCTGATTAAGTTGTCAAGTATCAGCCATCTACCAGCTGACATGCAGTGGCATTCACAACTGTGCTTTCACAAAATCAAACTTACCCATTATTCCTGTCTGGTAGACCCCATAGAGAGATAAACCAGTTGTGGCAGCATTCCAGACCGTCCCAATGACGGCATACAAAAGGATGGAACCAAGATTCCCAAAGAACAATCTATTTGGCATAAAATAGCCAGCATCCAAAACAATGGGGGGCAGCAGATAGAAGAAAAATACAGTTGGTGTTAGGGCAAAGGAGGCAATATGATCTGCTGCCCATACAATGCCACCAAGGAAGAGACCAAGAACAATCAGCAGAGCGCTCTCTGGGACCACACGAGTGACTTTGTGGGACAAGTGGAAAACTGCAAAGGAAGAGGAAAAGAGTTTGTTAGAATTGGGAGAAACATTTTGAGCAACTGATTTCATAAAACCCTCCTGCTTTCATTTGTATTAAGCCCAAAAGCATTCATGGGATGCATGGGATACAGACAGTGTCAGAACCCAACCACTTATAAAATAAGAAATTTGATTTTCAGATTTTATCCAGCACATTTCTACATGTATGAAAACAATATTCCATGACATTTATATCCTTTACTGGATTTTCCTCTTGCTGCAAGATCTGCTTAGAGAAAGGTGTTCTGTGCAAAGCAGTGAGTGCAAGATTGAAAAGAAATGGTAGAAGTTCTGGAAATGTAGGACTTTACAGTTTAGATCTGTATCTAAACATATGTATCTGACTTCCAAATATTTGCCTTTAAAAATGATCAGTGTACTATTAGATTTATTGGGGGATACTGAAAGATGAACTAGTTTCAAGACAACTCTACTGAAATTAATGAAGAATATGATACTGCAATGCAGCCTGAAGTGGGAGCAGAATGGAGCTGATACTTTGGGAAATCCCTTTTGGGCCTTTTCCTGAAAATCTTCCATAAAGATTCCAGTTTGTTCAGAGGTTTTCTGGAGAGATGGGGACTTTTGTACTGCCTTCTTCATATAGGAATAAGTTAATGAGAAATGGTTCTGCAACAGTCTTACGTATACACAGTGTATAAAACCTGTTTTTTACAGTTGTATGGAAAAAAACTGTTACTAAAGCTGGTATCTATTCTATAAAATTATGTGTTAGTATGTTACAGTAGGTATTAAACTAGAGAGTAAATAGAGGGAGAGAAAATTACTGAGTGCCATGAGTGAAGCTAAAGAGATTGAAAGATAGCCTGGCCAAGACAGAAAAAAAAAAGAGTCTGTTTAGGATGAGAGAAACAAAAGCAACAGTGCAAATATATGTATCAAGATATATTTATAGTGCACTTGTAAGGTATCAGATAAAAAAAAAATTAAAAAGCAGAGGGAAGAACAGAAAAGAGTTCAAGTCTACAAAGAGAGATGGAACTTGTAAAAGCAGGATGTGTCCAAGGTGTTTGATGACAAGGAAGCATGGGTATGATAATTTAATTTGTTGGGATTTCTGTGAGCTTTTCCTTCAGTTTATCTTAAATATTGATGTATCCCAGATGGTCTGAACCCTGGAACTTGCTGATACTGACAAAATAAATTGGATTTTACCTGTGCATCTTTTTGCTGAGCATGTGCATTTTGCTTTCAGACAAAAATTCCACTAAAACCACCAAATTTCTCCTGGTTTAAGCATCACCCTAGAACTGTGTTGAAGCTTTTATTATATATTGCAAGTTATCTCAAAACTAGTTTGGGCAAGAAGGCATCATTACCAATTCCAGCCTTTTAAGATATAGTAGAAGACTCCCATGCCTATGCAGAGATCTTAGACTGGGTTAATTTACTTAAAGGTCATTGCTTTTTCTAGAATTTATCCCAGTCAAATATTTACTAGTTACTTTTTAGAACATTTTAAGGGCCTCATTCCTGACAGATCTGTCTTCATCTTGGCTGCACCTACAAAGGCAACATTAGAAGCATCATTTGCCATTGCAATAGTCCCACAGTGAGATGGTTCCTATTAGGTGTATAATATCCATGAAATCACAGTAAAATGATGTGATTTCATGGATATTATGTGATTTCATGGATATTATACAACCAACATTGAGCATGAATATTCCAAAGTGTTTGTAAACAAGACTTAAAAACTCAGCCAAGTTAGAACATAAATTCAGAGTAGGATTAATAGAAGAGTAACCACACATGAAAGCAAACTGCATTCAGTGAGGTTGGCTAAACCATGTCAGTTTTCTGTATTAGCATCATGCAATTAATAGCTGAAGAACACTTCACAGAAACAAACACTGTGTTTTTTTCCCAGTTAGTTTCCCCTCTCTGTTATAAAATCACTCAGGGCTTGCATTAAACAAAAGAGGAGAAGTTAAAGATATACAAACTAGCTGCCATTCTACGTGTGTAAATTGTATCATTTAACTTTCCTACTGGATGTTCTTGATTGCTTGAATTTCTAGTCAGTCAATTATCAACTAATTTATCACCTCACAGAGTAGGGATTATCTCCTTATCCCAAATATGAACGTTGCTGAGCTAGTCCTACTAACCCCAGTCTGTTTTTCCTAATTTTCTTTTTTTTATGTTTGCAGATAAGCCACAAATATAAGGAGTTAAAAATTTTAAATAAACCTGTGAAGACTTTTCAGAACTAAACATCTGGAAGAAACCTGATGTCCATCTAAAATGCATATTGTGTAAATTCTCACCTTTACAACCAAACACCAGTTTCTCCCAGTGAGTGCTGGAAAACCAGCCTAATTTTAGTGTAACAGTGTCTCCCAGAAGTTTTATGTTCCCTGTGAATCAGCTACATTATATCTGAGTTCCCTTTCACTCTAATTGGCTGTTTATCTGTACCATGATTTCAATATCACCAGCAATAAAGTCTTCTACTCTTGTTAGTTTAAGAAGGAAGGATGGGTACAGGAAAGTTATTATATGAAACAGGTCTCTAGAGATTTTTTTTTATTATTATTTTTAATTTGACCCATGCAAAATTTTAGCACTAGACCATATTTATTCCAAGGTATTTGTTTATTGAACTCAGCAGCCAGATCCAGCAGAATCCTAGTTTATAAACATAGAAATGTGTAAAAGGAAAATAACACAGCAGATTAAATTCAACTACATAGAACCATACAATGTGTTTGGTTGGAAGGTCCCTTTAAAGGTCATCTAGTCCAACCACCCTGCAGTAAGCTTCATGGAGCTTACCTTAAATGCCTCCAGGGATTGGGCCCTACCACCTTTCTGGGCAACCTGAAGGAGGACCCTGGGAACTGTCAGCCTCACCTCTGTGCCTGGGAAGAACATGGGACAGATCCTCCTTGAAGCGATGCTGAGGCACATGGAAGACACAGAAGTGACTTGAGAAACCCAGCAGGGCTTTACTAGGGACAAGCCTGACCAATCTAGTGGCTTTCTACAATAGAGTGACTACACCAGTAGACAAGGGAAGAGCTATGGATGTCACCAATCTGGATTTCTGCCAGGCCTTTGACATGGTCCCCCACAACTTCCTAAGTGGGAGAAAACAGATTTGATGTTTCAGTGGATAAGGAGCTGGATGGTGGCATCCAGAGGGTGGTGGTCAATGGCTCAAAGTCCATGTTGAAGACTGTGGCAAGTGTACTGTTTACTGGAGTACTTGCTGGAGTACTGCATCCAGAGCAGGATCACAGAGTGACAAAGGGGCTGGAGCACCTCTCCCGTGATGCCAATTTGAGAGAATTGCAGTTGTTCAGCCTGGAGAAGGCTCCAGGGGACCTTATAGTGGCCTTCCAATAGCTGAAAGGTGCCTATAAGGAAGCTGGGGAAGAACTGTTCAAGAGGGCATCTAGCAATAGGATGAAGTAATGGTTTTAAACTACAAAAGGGGAGATTTACATTGGGCATTAGGACAAAATTCTTCAATATGAGGGTGGTAGGTCACTGAAATAAGTTGCCCAGAGAAGTGGTGGATCCCATCCCTGGAGATATTCAAGGTCAGGCTTGATGGGGCTCTAAGAAACCTGACAGAGTGAAGATGTCCCTGCTTACTGCAGGGGGGAGGTTGGACTAGATGGCCTTTAGAGGTCCCTTTCAAACTAACACATTCTATGATTCTGTGAATAAATTCCACAAAAAAATGTTCTTCCTGAAGGGAAATCTTTCTACTAAACATCTTCCAGCAGTTTGACTCTGACTGTCAAGCATGAAATTTTATCTTATCTACCTGTTCATATCCTCCTTAGTGTTATAGAGAGGAAAATATTTTAAAAACTTTTACCCCTTTGAAACTATTCCCCTTTCTGCATTTTTTTTCAGCAGTGTTTCCTGCAGATATATGTTATTACTTTAAAAAACAATGTAATTCTGAAATATATTACAATACCACACATGGAAAAAAATCTGCTTTGCCTGTTTGTCAACTAACATAATCAAGAGTAGATTTTTTTTTTGTTCTTTGGCAATTTTTTCTCATTCAGGTGTATATATGGGAGATCCTAATACCTTGAGCATCCCAGCATCTAAGAAGAAGCTGGACAATCACTGGTTTAAAATTACTTCTAACTAGTTTACTCCCAGTTTTGTACAATCTCTGATCTTTATTGGCTGACTGCAGTGTTCACTATGATCTTCTCTTGATACTGAGAGCAGTATCAATACATCATAATACATCAGTTTTATTCTGCACAAGACTTGAGTCCAGACTAGGTCCAATATGGTGAAAGCACACTACTGCTAACTTCTAGCACATTCTATCACTAGTTTCTAGCACATTCACTAGTCCTGTGAACCCTTCTTCACAGTAAAACTCCTGAGTTGTTTGAAATTTTTTTTCATAATTATGGTTTTGAGAGTTGGGGGGGTAGAGTTTAGTTTGGTTTTGTGGGGAATTTTTTTAGGGAAGGGTAACTGTCTTCCACTCACCTTGGTCAACTTTATAGATCTACAGCTTTAATCTCAAGTTTCTTCAGAGCTTTTACAACTTGTCCACGAGTAGCTGGTGTTAAATGCTACCTGTTTCATATATTTGTTCAAGACCACACTTTTCTGATATATCCACTTTCTACTTACTCCACTCTGGTACTAAGAGAAGGTTTCTGATCCAGTTTCCTGTGTAATGAAGTTTCCCTTATTTGTATTTCTCTTATCTTTTGATATGGCTCCTTTTACTTCTCAACAGCTCTGCCCAACTACCAGTAGTCTACAAACTTCCTCCACATGCCATATATGATTTCCTTATTATTATAAGACTTTCATTTTTTGTCCTTTTAACTCTTAACATTTTCCTATGTCACTTTTGCTTCCCTGTGCATTGACCTTAATTGTACTGGATCTTTTTTTTAAGATTTCTTCATGAATTGGCTATATAATTTTTCTACCCTTGTCATATTACCAAACATATTTCTTGCCTGCATAGCCATAGGTATATTTTCCAACTAATTAGAGTTTCTTATGTAGCCTGCAGAGAAGACATAGGTATTTTATGACCATGCTGACTATAAGAGCTATTTGGTTGCATAGCCAAGCTCTTAATTATCACACCACCACATTTAATGATCTTCATTTCAGAGGGTTTTTACCCCTCATCACATAAAGACTTCATTCTGATTTCTAGCCTGCACATATTCACAGCTACTTTATATCTTTTTTCCTTTGTGACAGTGATACCAATTTTCTTAAATAGTTCTTTTTTCCTTGATAGTAAATCCATTTGCAATTGTATAAGCACAGAGTGAAATGTGTTCTCTTTTTTGTTGCTCTTCTTTGGTTTGCTAAACTAAACTACTAATTTTCAGTGTTCAGCTATCTCTGTTTTAATGTGAGTTCACCTTTGTGGACTCAGAATCATCAGAAATACAGACAGCATTCTGCATGAGTCACAGTAGAAGCAGGTCGAACAGCATTAATAATTTCCTATCACAATCCATAGTTCAGTTACATCCTGGATTCATTATCACACTGATGACTCACAATCATCTTGAATTCACTTCATACAGATGTTTACCTCTCCTTCTCAATCTCCCTATGTAGAAATTCTTCTCATTGGTCCCTGAGTGAAAATGGCCTTGGTATTACTCTATTTTACCCCTTCCCCTAGTCCTCAAAATTATATATTTTTTTTCTAATACAATAGCCAGATTTCCATTAATACTAATAATGCCCAGGGAAATGTGTCATCAGAAACCTTCAGTAACCTACTTCACTATTTTCTCAGTGCAAATTATAACAGGGGGGGAAAAAAATCAAAACAACAACCACTCCTGCAAAAGAAAAGTCCAAAACATAAAATCTAGTGACTTTCACAAATAACCTTCTTGTAGTTTTGTATTTTATTTAGTCCCTTCCTAAGCCACCTGGTAACTATTGTACCACAGGCCTTATAAACAGGAGACAGATTTCTGTAAATCAAGGGGGAAAAAAAAATAATCCCTTGTGTTCTAAAAGTCATTCAGTTGAAGCAAATATTCAAAGCATTAAGGGGCTACTTTTCTAGTCTACCCAGGAGGTGTTCAAACAGATTCTACACAGTTGGAGCTGACCATTATTACTTGTATTTGCCTTTCTAATCCTTATCAAAAAAGGGTGCTCATGCCTTTTTCCTCTGGTTAGGAGACTAAGGATTTTATAGTTCTTTTGATTCTGTTCTCTGGACCTTGCAACAATGGTATTCTGCAAGTTTTATGAAGTGATTTTGTCATCTTAAATTCTTTATATGAAAGCAATATGAAACCATTAAGGAAAAGCTTTTACTAATTTCTTGTAAACAATATCACTTGGACTTATCAGTACCTTATCTTTTTACACAATCTAGGAAAAATAGAAATTAATTTAGAAAAAGAAAGTCAGATATTTTATATCTGAAGAAAATCAGATATAATATGCTTGTATTGTGTAACAAGCAGTAAACCCCACTTTTGGTATAAGTCCTTGGATATCTTAAAGGCACTACATGTATAAGACTATTAATACCATTCCTAATTATTCTTGGACATACTTTTCCCAATCAAGGTACAAAGTCCTTCATATTTAACTTGTTTAAATTATCTGGTTTGAGTTTGGTTTTATCCAGCTCAAGAAAGCTGTCCTTATTTGTCACATATGTAACGATCACCATTTGCAAAGTGTACAGCATCGTAATGAGCTCATTAAGGAGGAGATTTTTAGGTTGCTGCTCTTTGTAGGTGAACAATTAACAAAATACGTTATCAATTAAAATTGCAACCAACATAGAGGTCAAGGTTCCCAGCTGATAGGTCAAAACATAACAACATTGCCCCGAGGCAAATTCAAAGAGTGTGTGAGTAAGCAACTATTACCCCTGTAAGTATTTAGATCATAATGAAGTTTTAATTTAGCTACAGCTTATCATAATTATGCCAAACAGTTCTTTTTTGAAGAAGCAGTCCCACTTGCAAGTGTGGTAGCATTTGGCCCTTACAAAAAAAAAACCACCTGAATAGCACTGAAAGGAAAATGGGACCAGTCAAAAATAATATTTCAAAATGAGAGCAGACATTAGAAACACCTTGAAGTATAGGAGAGGATATAAAACAAGGTAGCAAATAAAACTACTTGATTTCCTATGCATAGGTATTAGACTTCAGTTTGAAAAACAACATTCTTACTCAAGATATTCCTCAGAGACTGGACTCAATCAATGGGTACTGTGTTTTCTGCATTTAGGATGCTGTCAGCACATGATATTCCATATATGAAGAAGCACAGCAGAAGGGTATTGTATAGTATTATTTTTTTTTCCTTTTGACCTTTCTTCAGTAAAGATAAATGACTGAAAATAAAGTTCTCCCTTTGGAAATGTTTTGACTTATGCTCATACAGATAATAACTGCAAACAAATGTATTGTGAATAATATGGACACAGTTGTTCTGGTGTCATGATGATAAATTGCATAAAGAGTTACTGATCACAAAACAGAATCAGTTCTCCCTGTTACAGATCCACTGCACAGAGAAGAAAAAAAAAATGATTAAGAGTAAATGATTTAATGAAACTTAATAGTAGGTTGGAACTCTGAAAATTTCTGTATATTGTAGGGATTTCCTGTTCTTGCCCAGTACTTCTTGCAGAGCACAGTAAAGATTTCTGCCTTTTAGGAAGGGCATGATGGACATAATTAAAGCATAAGGTCTAAGGGGAATAGCTATGAAGGCTGTTCAAAGTCATGGGCACTTTATTTTAAGCCTTGGTAGACACCCTTGTTTGCTGCCTGCCCCTCCTCCCCTACATTCCACCATGGCAAAATTTTAGTTAATAGAACTGATTACAACAGTAAATTAAACAAGCTTTAAGATATTCAAATTTAGCAGTGATGCCCACAGACAAAAAGCAAGAAAACCCCAACACATAGGTCTAGTAGCTCTAGATCTATGTGTTGGGGTTTTCTCTCAAATTGTTTTCAGCTCTTAAAGCTGAAAACAATTTGAGAGAAATTAGAATCATAGAATGCTTTGGGTTGGAAGGGATAAAATATAACCTAATTCCAAGCCCCCTGCCATAGGCAGATACACCCTCCACTAGATCTGGGTGCCCAAAGCCTCATCCAACATGACCTTAAGCACTTCAGGGATAGGGCTTCAACAATCTCTCTGGGCAACCTGTTCCAGTGCACTGCTACCCACATAGCAAAGAGTTTCTTCCTAATGTCTGATCTAAACATACCCTCTTTGAGCTTAAAGCCAACAATCCCTCTTGTGCTCTTGCACTTTCCTGTAGGAACTCCTTAAGGCAGGCTGCAGGTGTCCCTGGAGCCTTCTCTTGTCCAGGCTGAATTAAGACCAACTCTCTAAGCTCGTCCTCACAGGAGAGGTGCTCCAGCACCCTGATCATCTTTGTGGCCTTCTCTGGACTCACTCCATATGTCTATGAATCCACAAGCTTCCTAAGAGTTGAGTTTCATGATGGACTCTTCTGTGTAATTCTATTGACATCAGGTGTCCAGAAAGATAACAAATAAACTCTTTTTCTAAGATTTTTACAGGGTTGTGGAAAAACCTCAGTGAAGGATTTGGGATTCCAGAGTTTTGTTAGGAAATGGAGAAGCAAGTAGAAAGTTTTATTTATAAGAATGCTGGTGAACTCACTTGTCTTTCACCAGTTTCTCCATTATACAATTCCTTTGGTGGTGTTTTGCTTAGTAACAGAATGGCTTTTTTAATGGCAGTAGTGCTAGTCAGAAACAAGATGGTGAGGAACTGTGCAAGGAGATGCAGGGGAAAGAAATAGGCAAGGATTCTCATATTACACCACTTGCACACTACTTTGTCTGCTTTTTGTTCCCCAAAAGGTGAAGAAAGCACTATTTTCACAATCAGCCCTGGGAGTTTGAGGTTACATGCTTCCTTGCTGAATGCACTCATAAAGGAAGAAATTTTGCTCAGAAATCCAGGTACACTATTTATTTTTTCTCAGATTTAAGGGCAAAGTAGAGATTAGTTTGGTTTTTTTTATATCACATTGATATTTTCTTGAAAATTACTCTGAGATACTGCTATCATTCTATATGCTTTAACTTGGCTTTTGGGTTTTTGTCCTCACAGTTTTGCTAATTAATGTTAACTCTCATATGTTGGTTATCTCATTTGAAAGGTGAAAAACATGCTGATAACTGTAGGAAGTTTAAACATTGTCTTTATACTGCAAAATGGATAACAAGCATGATTTTTCAAAATAGGGTAGAAAGGTGACGTGTTTTCAGTTATGCATTTGGTTTTTGTAGCTCATACACAGGGAAAATGAGAAATGTTAGCATACAAAAAGAGGTTCTCAAGGATATTCATTTAAACCTATTTTCCACAGGGGAAAAAAAAAAAGGAGGAAAAAACCCAACTGACTAAAGTTGTTTTTGAAGCAGCTTACAACTCAAACAGTTTCATTACTGAAGATGATTGTTCATTTCGAGAAAAAATAATGGTAGAGACACAAAAAAAAACCAAGACAAAAATCTCTTCCTAACTAAGAAAAAACATCCCAGAATGTCACACATATGTACTAAATGTGATGCACAGTAAAAAGTCATATCAGCATATGTCCTTTATGCAGGCCAATATAAAGGCTCCAAACATAAAGATTATGCACATATTCAAGAAAACCTCCACGCAAATATTCATTATGTGAAGCAGGAACAATTCAGTGTGAATCAAATGTTCCACAGAGCATACACACAGCAGTGTCCCTTTTTGTCTTCTATTACCACATATATGAGTTAAATCTCAGTAAATTGGATTCTCCACTTTCTTCATGTTCACTGGCATGTAAGTAATCTTATGACATACAGGATATATTTTACTATTTTCATTTCAGTTATGAGTGTTCAGTTTGTCAGCAACTAATTCTGATTTATCTGTACTTCTATCACACTCTCAACTGCTAAGCAGTTCCCAAAGTATGAGGCTCTTTATGAGGCTTCTTTCAAGCCCAGGTGAAGATACCGTGCTTTAGGCACTGCAGCATGAACACTTCTATTGGCTGTAACACTACTTCACCTGACTATAATCATAAAACATTTCTCAGATGACAGCATATAATCAAGATTCTACAGACTTTCAACATATTGGGATCATCCATCATGTGACAGAGAACATTACACTTGGCAGTCAGAGGAAAATATATCTATAAACCTAAAAAGATATATGTCTATATCTTGCTTTTGGGTTGGTCTTTCCTGATGTAAGAGCTTCAATACTCATACACAAGCTGAGTTTCCACCTACAGTGGCAGATTTATCTTGGACTGGTTTTAATCTTTACTCCTACATCACAATAAACAGAAGGAAACTTCATACTTCCTCTTGCTGTTTTTACATCCTCATACTTTCAAACACCAGGCAGCATTATTCAAGTGAAAATGCCTTGAAAATGATGTTTCTTAGTAAGGTCAACAATGTTTACTTCCTGAGGCAAAGCTGAAAAATTAATAAGCTTTATTGAGTACTCAGAAAGAACAGTTTTGTCTCAAAGTAAAAAGCTTTAGCTTTTCTCCCAAGTACCATTTTCTTCAGTACAAGTATTCAAGACATGAAAACAAAGATATACTTCTGTTTACTGAAATGCTAGGGAACATAAGGTTGTAAATAAGATTAGTGTATTATGAACTAATGAATTACTGCTCCCCTTAACTCCATGATGATGTTACAGCCTTTTTTTTTTTTAAACTCAAGTGAAGTGTTATAACCACATGCTCTGATCACAGAAAGTCTGAGCATTGAATTAATTTGAGCAGGGTGGGGGAGATGAATTACAAAGCATTTATCTTTCACTGACTTCAATGCCATATATATTACACTGTGATGAAAAAAAGTGTTGTTGCTGAACTTGATATATTCTATAATCCTAATAAAAATTTTGGGAAAGTGCAAACTCTTTCTAAATACTGAAGAAGAAGGTAACAAACCAAACTTTCTCTTTCCAGACACTTTTACTGAACAAGCAATGTAAGTTTTCACCACTACAGAATACAAGCTGAGTGTCTGGTATGGCTGCTACACAAACACTTAGAGAACTGGCCTAAGTAAGCTACCATCTTCCTTAGTTTACATCCCATCTTTTGTTCTTGTCTTGAATCATAAGAATTTGATTCATAAGAAAGCGTGAAACATGAAGAAGAAAAATAAAAATGGTAAATACTAAACGAGAAAAGACCTTCAAACTCTGAAACAGTGAATAGATACAGATTTTTAATAGATACAGATTTTTTTAGCCTATTAGGTATAATCACAAACAGATTGGCAACAGTGCAGCAACTGGGAGGTATATAATCCACTTGAAAAAGGCCCAGATAAAAATGAAGATTTATGGGATTATTGGGAGCAGATAGAAAGGTGGCTCTCTGATCTGATAAAATACTTAACATAACATTGAAGATAAAATTGATGCTGACTATTCATTTTGTCTAGGAAATGCCTTGTTAATGGAGAAAAAAAAATAAGCCTTGCTGTGCATTTTCTTTATGCACCTCTAAAAGGCAACTAATCAGTTGAGTAAACAGACAATCTAAACAGATAACTGAGCTCAGGGCCTCATCCAACCTGGCCTTGAACTTCTCCAGGGATGGGGCATCCACCACCTCCCTGGGCAACCTGTTCCAGTGCTCCACCACTCTCACAGCAAAGAACTTTTTTCTAATATCCAATCTAAATCTCCCTCCCTCTATTTTGAAACCATCCCCCCTTGTCCTTGTCCTGTCACAACAGGCCCTACCGAACAGCCTCTCCCTATCTTTCTTGTAGGCCCCCTTGAGGTCCTGGCAGAGCGCTAGAAGGTCTCCCCGGAGCCTCCTCTTCTCCAGGCTCAACAGCCCCAACTCTCTCAGCCTGTCCTCGTAGGAAAGGAGCTCCAGCCCCTTTAGCATCTTTGTGAGATAAGAAACAAATGAGTATCATATAAGGTCACTGTTGGAATTTTCTTGGTCCTTCCTGTAGGAGAGGAAAGAATTATCTACCCAACATAGTTTTGCCTAAGGGCTTTTTGTTGATGTTGGCTGTGTTAAGTTTTTTACTTTCTGGTGTTTCAGTTTTGGGTTAGTTTTTTGTAGGGGAAAAAGGCATCCTTGAGAAAAATACCAATAGAAATGGGAAAACTGAGATAGGATTCATAAGTATTGGTGCTGCAATTCAGTTTAGTAGAAAACCCAAAGTAATTCCTTCCTAGTACACAGAAGTGTACACACAGCAACATGCTGATTTAGGCCTTAAACAGAGTCACTTCTCACTGACAGAAACAATTTGAAGAATTACTTTTCCCTGGTTCATACTGTCCCAAAGTTATCTCCAGAAATAATTTGAATTGAATAGCCATTTCAGTTGAGTATCTGGTAACCTACTTAAAGACAAGGCCTACAGTAGTTTAAACTCAAGACTACCCATCAGAAGATCAAGCATTAAAACACTGTTTTTGTTCACTCTGGCATGAACATTGTAACCACTTAAGCTACTAAATGACAAGTATTAAATAAATTTGTTAAGCATGTGTCTAAGTTGTCAAGTCATGAAAATCTACACCCAGATATTCATCAATGCTGTTATTCCACTCCATAAAACTGTAGTTCATTTTATGTATGAACTCATAAATACTCCAGCATAACTGTTAGTACTGATGTACTTAAATTAACATAAAGCCAACTTATACTGATCTATGTCACCTAGTCCTTGGAATATTATTATGCCACCAGTGCAACACTATTCATTTTAATAAATGGGTTTGAATGTTTTAACTATGACAAAATAGTTAACATAAAATCAGTTTTGTGTTTAGACAAGTCCCTCCATCAATTTACAATATGCACCTGGGAGATATTAATTCTGAAATTTTACTGGCACGAGATCTTTACAGGTTTCTGAGTATTTACTGTTTTCCTCTATCCTGGTTTTCACTGAGATAATTTCTTTTCTAGATTTGGATTTAATATGACTATAACATTGCTAACACAATGATGTTTTCAGTTGTTTCTAGGTAGTTTTAGTGTCTACACTAAGTCAAAGATTTTTCAGTTTCTCAACCTTGCCAGGTGCACAAGCTGAGACAGTACAGCCAGGGCAGCTGACCAAGACTGGCCAAAGGGATATTCTGGACTATATAATGTCATGCTCCCTATATATACATATATAGATACACACCTGTGAAGGATAGCTCAGATGCAGATTCACCTCTCAGAAAGAATGGATGTCAGATTGGTTTATTTTGAGACAACACATTGTCAAATATTAGCCACAGATTTTTGCCCAAGAAGGGAAAAAAAACTCTTTTCTCTATCATATCAGAATGAAAACTTTAAAAAGCCTAGAAGCCTAAGTATACTTAATTGTTTTGTACCTGTCTAGGTGGTTCCTATTTAGAATAGAAATTGTTTTGGTTGGAAAAGACCTTCAAGATCACCAAAACCAACCACCAACCTAGCACTGCCATGTCTGTCACTAAACCACATCCCCAAGCACCACATTTACACAGTCTTTTAAACACTGCCTGGAATGATGACTCAACCACATCCCTAGGCAGCCTGTTCCAGTGCTTGACAATCCTTTAGGTGAAGAAATTTCTCCTAATACCTAACCTAAACCTACCCAACTTGAGGCCATTTCCTTTTGTCCTACTGCTTGTTAGAAGAGACCAACACCTACCTCACTGCAACTTCCTTTTAGGGAGTTGTTGAGAACAATTAGATCTCCCTTCAGCATCCTTTTCTCTACACCAGAGAGCTCTAGTTCCCTTGGCTGCTGTTTGTAAGACTTCTCTAGACCTTTCACCAGATTCTTTAGACACACTCAGTACCTCAATGTCTTTGCTGTAGCTAGAGGCCATAACTAAAGAGAGAAATTACCAGAGCAAAGTACAGGGGGACAATAGCTTCCCTCAGCCTTCTGGGCACAGTACTGCTAATATAAGCCAGGGTGCTGTTTGCCTTCTTTTGGGCACACTTCTGGCTCATATTCAGCCACCTACTAAACTATACCCTTGGGTCCTTTTCCACAAGACAGCTTTCCAGCCACACTTCCCCAAGCCTGTAGTGTCACATGGGGTTATCGTGACCCAAAAGCAGGACATGACACTCAGCCTCGTTCAACCTCATAGAGTTGGCCTTGACCCACTGAACCAACCTGTCTGGATCCCCCTGCAGATTGTCCTCAAGCAGAAAAATGCTTTTACCCAACACAATCTCAAGTAAAAACTGAATGATCCCCTAATCCAGATCATTGTCAAAAATATTAAACTCAACTGGTCCCAATGCTGAGCCCTGGGGAACACCATTTCTGACCAGATAGCAACTGGGTTTAACTCCATTCACCACAACACTTTGGGACCAGTCATCCAGTCAGTATTTTACCCAGCTTAGAGTACACACATCCAAACCATGAGCAGCCAGTTTCTCCAGGAGAATGATGTGGGAAACACTACCAAAATATTTATTAAAGCCCAGGTAAGCAACATCCACTGCCTTTCTGTCATTCTCCAAGCAAGTTTTTGAACCATATAACATCATTCTCAGTATCTAACTGGAGAAGCTGTTCAGGAGGCAGAATTGCTGCTTTGAAACTGACTGGCACTGAGTTTTATTTTTTTCTGCATGTGATGAGCAATTGCATCTGTGCATCACTTGTTATGGGGTGTTTTTTTATTGTTACAGTTAGCTCTCAATATTGTTGATATTATCTTTTGTTACCCTATTAAACTGTCTTTATCTCAACCCACGTGTATGTTTTCTATTCTCCTCCATATTCCCTGCCCAGGAAGCAAAGGAGGAGTGAGTGGCAATGTAGTGGTGCTTAGTTGCTAGCTGAAGTTAAACCACAACACTTCAAAGCCCAACCTTTGGAAGTAAATGAATCTGTAAAGCTTCCACTTTTAAAACCTGAAATCAGAGTAAAATGTGATCAAATGTTTTTGAGAATCAGTATATAATCTACTTAGAAAATTTCTCGTTTGATGTCTGACTACTGCTATTTTAACATTTGGCATTGACAAAAGGCCGAGGAATTGTTTCTTTCAATAGATAAAAGCAGAAGAACTCACCTAAGCACATATTAGCAAATGCAGACTGACTTCTACTTTCAGTTATTAGAAGGAAAGAATCCTCCAGATCCATCTACTGGAAAACCCTGATACTGTAGAGTGTCTTAGAAGTGTTTTCACTTGAGGCCTTTCTTGCATTCCACCTCAGCTGGCTCTTCCTTGTCAGCCTGCAGTTTCAGTATTTATGACTTTACAGTGCTTTACATAGCCACCAATTGGGTATTAAGTCACTCCTTTCACAGGGGTGAATTCTTTTATAAAGCAGTTTGCAGAATATTCAAAGTATTGCAGCACAGCCAACCAGCCATGCTCTGTAGTTTGCCAAGACTGTTTTATTGGTCTGTAATTTTAAATAGGTGCTGCTTGTTAGCAAGTTGAAAACTAATTAGAGCACCAAGTTCTTTGGGACATTAGTTTAACTTCATGACTGCAGAGAGATGAGAAAAATATTTTTTCTGAAAGAGCAAGAAGAATATTCAGATAAGAAGTAATCTTCAATGACTTTGGACTCAACACTTCATCTAGGACTAGAACAAGCTATACAGAAGGTACAGAAGAACTCAGTAATCCATTACCACATTACTTCAGACCAATTAAAATAGTAAACAAGGGTAAAAGAAGTCCTATATTTGAATTAGAAATATTTCTTTATTTCTAAATAAAGAAATATTTCTAATTTCTAAAGCACCAGAAGTCTATCAAGAGTCACTGTGTTTCAAAACCAGAAACACAGTGACTCTTGATAGACTTCTGGTGCTACGAGTCAAAAACAAACTGGCAAAGCAACTTTCTTATTGCCAGGTTGAAGGAATAATTCAGGATTTCCAATACCAGCTTTCCTGCTAAGCATCTCTATCACATAAAGCTCCACAAAAACAAAGGGGATCTCACAAAGCCTTTCACTTTAAGAACCTGTGTACACCTTAAAGGATTTGCTGCTTGCACTTATTACGTGCAGTCCTGTGGTCTGTTGCATTAGCACATGAGAAATTTACAGCCACTTGGGAGGTTTGTAAATCACTCTTAGTAATAGGTGTCTTTAGCTCTGAAGACAGTAAATCAATGGTTTCAACAATCCTAAAACTATGTATTATAAGGATTTCATTGTTCTGTAGAGAACACGGAGCACTTTGCACACAGGTGCCTGAAAGTAATTGATGGCAGAGATCCTTTCTTAGGTATGCATGCCTGAACTGTATTCAAGGCAGGACCATTCTCAAAATGCCATTGTTTTCTTATGTAATTCACACAAGTTGCCATTGTACATTTGCTATTTGTCAGGGACTGTAATCTGAATCTTATTGAATTATACTGTCTTGATATCTTCTTCCCTACTCTAAATAATTAAGACCTGAAACCTGCTAGACTTGGAGGGGGAGGGGAAAGAAGAGAGACTTCAAGGAGGCAGGAAAAAGATGAGTAAGGTGCAAAAGTAAAACAGAAATAAAAATGTCAAAATATGCATCTATTGACAGATCATTAACCTAGTAAAAACATGCCTTACACAGTCATTCCTAGGACTAGAATTGCAAAATTCTGGGTTAGAAATATTCTTTTCTGCTGCCTAAAATTTTGCATAGAAAAGGTAATTCCTTTGGAGGCAGAAATGGTATAGAGCTTAGCATTGCTAGCTCACAGGAATTCTAAACAGCACTTTGCAAGAGGAAATACAGCATCTAACTAAAAAGGAGCACACTCCAGCTATCAGCACAGATATATAGCATGTAATTGGTTTTAAGATAGACACTAAAAGGCTATATCCCGGAAGGAAATGTATATAAATATGCCAACCTATTCCAGGTTCTACTGAGTTGATGATAAAAGATACTTTTTTTTTTTTTTCCTTGTTATCTTGTTCATGACATGGGGGAAGGTAGACAAGTCCAGACTTCCTAGTCACAAGACAAAGTCCTTTTTTGCATTATCATTTGGTAATGATACCAGCTTTTAACAAGCACTACAGTCTTCACAAGGCTGGTAGTTTAAGGATCTGGTAGTGTCCTCACCATGTGTGTCTCTAGTCCCATTTTCAGTTAAATGCTTCCTCATTAAGCATCTTTCAACATTTTTTTACCTAAATACGATATTTAATGAAAAACAACCAGCAGAAGAACTATTTGCATTGTTTTTTCTTTTACTAAAACATTACACTAATTCACTAATTGACACTTAGTACTAAAATGCCATGAGGAGAAACGTGGAGGTCCAATAGACTTTTATTTTGACAGTTTGGAGGGAGGGATATTGATCTCTTCAAAGAAAATATTGCCGCAGGAGTCTATGTTAGATTGGTTGTTAGACCTGCATTTCCCAGTTCCTTACCAAGCCCATCCCTAACATGCTTAAAATTCTCTGCAGCAATTGTTTGTGTTAACAAAATACTCTGAAGATCTCCTTTTTCAGAGTAGTTTGAGACAATGTGAAGGGGCCTGGGCACGCAGAAACCTTTGTAGGCACCTATGTGTCTGTAGGCTTAGAGATAGTGTGTGCTTTACAGCTGATGTGCTCCTGCAGTCTCAAGACCTGATAGCCTCAACAAGTCTATCTGATATATTATCTTTTTGGGGTATCACTAGACCAACCTTCTCCTAAGTATTTGTTTGTCTGTATTGAATCCCTTCATCCCCCTCCTACAAAGCACTGTAGTATTCCTGACCATGGATTCCCCATCTGGCCTGGATTCCAATTTCACTCCCACTTTTAAATTTCTAATATAAAAGCTTTTAGAATGTGTGTACAACTGCAGAGACATTTAAAAAAAAAAAGAAAAACATTGCTTCTGCCACATTCACCCACAAAAAACACCCAGTTGGCAGGAGGTTTCACACAGAGATAGGAAAAGCTATGTACCCTTCCTCATTCCTGCTCATAGTCACACATCTTCTCACTGTTTGAGTTGCTTATCTGCTCCACATTGAGGAAATTCAGGGGGCTAAGCAGACAGACTGCTTGGTAGAGCTGGGTGGTTTGGGTTTGGTTGTTTTGGGATTTGGAGGGGGGAGGCAAGCAAGTAACTATCCTTCTGAATAATGTTATAGTACACAAAAGGATTTAAACCACAAGTAGGAATTTTATGAACTCCCCATATAACCTCCAATGAAAATACAAATATAATCCATCCTTTTTCTCACAGAGCTTTAAATAAATCAATATCCCTCAAGTAAAAAGCATATTTATATTGGCATTGCCTCAGAAATATCCTCAGGAAATAACTATACAATGTTCAGAGTTTAAACTAGTTCTTCTCTTAAACATTTTAGCACCTGAGCTGATTATTTCTTCCCTTCTACTTCTTTCCAAAGCTTTTTTTTTCTGATCTCCCTCCTGCTTCTGTTTTGGGGGCACGGTGGTGGGTGGTGATTCTGTAGCAGATTTTTCTGCCACTGTTTGTATCTTCTGTATGTTTGTTCATTAAAAGGTGATTTTGAAGACGTGATCTATTACAGATATATATATAAAAAACAAGGAGAACACATGATGAACTTATAAAGCAAATGCAATGCTGAGTGTGGATGTATATTTAGTATTAAATAAGAGCTATACTGTCCAAGTATGTTGATCAAAAATACTGTATCTTTTATCAACATAGTTACAGTAGGAAATGCCCCAGTCTACAACTATATATGTGTTCCTTGTTGGCATGGTGTTGGTTGCTTGTGGTTTTTTTCCTTGATACTGCTTGTTTCTGTAAAACTGATGTACCAGAAAGTGGGCACCTGAAGTCCACTAGGAAGGTTCTCAGCTGCACCTCATGTACCTTCTTCATGTAGATTTATTTTTTTGGCTTAGCTTGACACAAGTAGTTCATTCCCTTAAGGGAATGACCACTAGCACATGCTCTGCAGCTGTGAAGCAAAGGACCAGCAGCAAGCAGAGCCAGCAATACTCAGCTCATGAACCCTAAGGACAATTAGTGCTTTATGGAGAGTTTCTACTGAGGACTTCATAGTAAAATGGCTCATCTTAATCCAGGATTTTTAAATTTTGCAATTTAAATAGAGGCCAATCTAACTGTCCTGTTAGATGCATTTGGTTTCTGACACAGCACTGATGTACTTGAGCTGCACTAATACTACTCTGTATGAGAGCAGCACATGTACAAAAGAGCAAAGTCTTAATAACACAGAGTGCAAATACTTAGTTCAAAAAGAATGCTCAAATGAGCAACCCATTTATTAGGTTACCTAACATAACTTATTAGAGACTCAACATTGTCAGTTGGGTTTTTTTTCCTCCTATATCTGGTTTCCCCAGCTTTCTATTTGATATAACCCACCAATAAAAGTCAACTAAATCTGTAATTCTCTGTAATCCTGGTAATGCAGCAACCACCTGATCACAAACTATTTACAAGGTCTAGTACAACAATGATGCAAATAAAGATATTTAGCTATATATCTATAGTTAAGCCAGTGAAGCCCAAGATGCAAGTATCATTGAAAAATGTTTACAGTAACACCTTTACATAATTTATTTCTTATTTTAAAGATCTGTTATTTGGAAACAGCATTTTCCACCCAAGTCTTACTGTGTTTATCTTGTGTGCTAGACAGATTATGTTACATCTTCCATTCTCTGTGACTTGCAAAACCCATGGGATATGATTGTGGTATCCCAAATTAATATTATTGTAAAGTATTAATTAGTATTAAGAAAAGCATTAGTAGCCTTTTCAGCTGATTATACCTTCTGAATGATTTTAGAGATGACTTCTTTAAAATTGAAAATTACATTTCCAGTGTTAGGCAAACTTGAGGTCTGCTTTTACGTCCAAAGGTAGAAAGACTAAAAATAACAGCATCAATCAAATAAAACACATTCAAATTAACCAGTTACTTTTGTGGTTCAGCAAACAGTGTTATTAATGTAATAACACTTTTGGAAGTGCTTTTGGAAAAGTCATGAAATTCAGAACACAAGTTAGAGAATTCGTAGAAATTCACTTAACCTACATTGAAGTTAGACTAGGTCCTTGCTTTTCACTGATTCCAATTTCTTTAAGAGAAATCTGTCTGCTCTAAAGCTTACATTTTTTTCAGCTGCATCAGATGGTCTGATAATAAAGATTTACCTTTCTCTATGAACTATCCTCTTTCACAAATTCCACAATGCATTGCAAAGCAGAGAATAAGTTCATACACGCAGTGTTTACTTCTGGGGGTGCTCCCTAACATATTAGCCACCAATCATAATCAGAAGAACAGCATATTGTAAACTGAAATTGTCTAAGTAATTAGGCCCTGTGTCTGGTTTACTTCTGTAAAAGGTTTTTCCTGGGAGCAACAGCAATGTCTCAAGGAACTACAAGGGTCTACAACAAGTCAGATGCAGAAGCTTCAGTCCTAGGACCTGAAAAGAACTAGGTAGCCCACTGGGGCAGGTGAAAATCACACTGCTAAACGCTGTGTACAACAGTATTATGAAATCAGGACAGAGTACAGTTAACCCGTTCAAAATGGGTCAGGGGACTTATGATCAGCTTTCTTCATGTATGCTGGGTGGGAGAAGGGGAAGGGGAAAGGGAAAGGGAGAGGACATATATTAAAATATAACTCCAGACTCACCGATTTTGGCCAAGCTAGCCACAAGTATCCAGAGTGTAATGATATAAGGGTCCTTGACGTGATCCCATTTGAAAGAGACGATGGCAAAGCTTTCAGGCTGGCTGCTATTTATAGGGCTTCCCGAGTTTCTCTGTCCCAGCACCACTGGGAGAGCCATCAGCCCCAGGAGGAACCCCACTCCAGATACCAGCCTCATCTACAAGCCACAAAACAAAATCCCGCTTCCCTTTCCCGGAGAAATCCTGCCTCTTCGGAGGTCCTTGGGGGCGAGGACCTTGTCCCTTCACAGAGACTCGACCCGAGCTTGGAGGGGGTTGGGAGGGGGGAACACCGCTGCCTCCAGCGGAGAAGGGTCCTACCCCGGCTGCCCCAGGTGCCGCTTTGCACGGACAAGGAGGGGTCAGGGACTCCGGGTATAGGCAGATGCTTCGAGCTGAGGTCCTGCTGCTTGCCCGCACCTGCCTTTATCTGGCTGTTCCCGGTCGGCCGGAGGCGGAGCTTTCCCGCGGAGGCTGCGGCGAGGAGGCAGCGGTGCCCCGGCTGAGCACCTTTCGGCACCGCCGGCTCTGTTCCGAGGAGGGGGTGAAGGCAGGCTCTGGGCTGTGCCCACCGGCTCCGGCCACCTCGGGGTTGTCCTTGAGCTTCTGGCGCCGGGGGCCAAGGCTGGGGGCGCGGTGAAACCCAGCGATCCGTGCTCAGAGGGGAGTCGGGTCCGTGGAGCCTCCAGCCTCCCCTTGGATGCTCTGGAGGTGCAGCATCCCCCTGACCCCACCGTCCCAGGCCGCTGCCGCGGAGGAAACGCGCTTCTTTTCGTAACGCTTTTCAGCTCGAAATCGCGTTCGGATCCAGCTCACCCAAGATACGGATTTCTCACATCAACTTTTTTCTTCTGTCCGCCAGAGAGCACCTCTTCCTGCGGTGCTCAGGGCAATGACACCAGCAGTCCGGGTTCGGCTTTGCACCTAGGGCTGCTTGCAGCTGCCTCTCACCATGTGCTGGGTTACTTATGGTAACGACGTGAAATTGTGACAAGGTTCTCGCTTCCCCCCATCAATCTTTTTTTTTTCTTTTCTTTTGCTGATAACTTTGATATCCCGGACAGTCCGTTTGGGATGTTGTAGGCAGATGATCATCACCCTGCAGTAAACAGGCAGCAAAGCGGTGTATTCCCAGCAGAGATGGGTGCACCTTTCCACACACATGCCAGCAGCAGCTCCTGTCCTCTCCTGCTGTGCTCTGAAGCAAGCCAGCTGTCCACATGGCCAGTCCACCGGTCCTGTGACTTTCTGTGGAAGAAAAACTCACTACCCTTTTGTTTTATTGACATGATAGCCGGTTTTGGCAGGTTAAAAAATGAACATGATAAAGCTCTCGTTATTTCAATCAAGGCAGAAAAGCAAAGTGCTTTGACAAAGTCTAAGTGACCTGCACTCTGTAATGTTAAATGATCGTTTAACCGGTTAATTAAAACAGATTCACACGGAATTTCAGTGTTATAAAGGGTGTCTGTCATTATTACATAATAAACATATTTAGCTAAGGAACTCAAGGAGCAAAGTTCTCTGGAGTTAATGCACTGAAGATTCAGTTACTATTACCTCTGAACAAGTACAGGCCTTGTGTTGGACCAACAAAACATCATGGGGTTTTATCTTTTCATTTCCCTGCTTCTCCATTATTTAAGGGAAAGGAAATCATGTGGAGATTATTTATTTTTTTTTTTACTAAGAACCAATCTGAAGACAGAAGTGGCAACTCTCTTTAGGAAGCACAACAGACAGCAAAATATTTTCTTTACATTTAGGAATACTTATTTTAAAGGGACATCTTTTTACTGATCACAAAATCTTCTCAGGATAAAGTTTATAGTGCTGTTAAAATGCCAAAAAGTGTGTTTTCATTGAATATTTGATTGGATATAGATATATCTGTGACATTTCTCATATGATCAAATTGCTTATGGAATTTTTAAGCAAGCAGGATATCACATGACTATACATATCAGGGAATTCTTGTGCAATTAATTTGTGCATTAGAATGACACAGAGAGGGCAGAGGAAGGAACAGCATGAATCTCCTGTAGCTACATGAATGTATGATAAACCAAAAATCCACTGAATATATATGAACAAATGTACAGAATGTGTACAAGAATACATTTGCACTTCTGTATTCATTAATTCCATTTACTTGAAGACTCTTTATGGATGAACTTATGTAGTTTCATATGACATTCTGTACCATTCACAAACAATATTAATCTGAGCACTATGTTTTCAATAAAGGTATCATATCACACATCATCTGCTATTTCTTGACTCTCCAAAAAAGAACACACATGCAAGATTTCTACCTACTGTAAAATAATGGCTTTTCTGTCTTGAGTTCTGTGTGATTTTTTTCCCAACAGAATGAACTCCAACACTGCCACTTCTGGAAATGTGTAAATACTTTCTTAGAGAGAAGAATCAGTAGTATCTTATGCACCCTTTACATGACTTGTGTCCTGTAAAGATGACTTCTTTAAGGTTAAAGATTATTTCTTTAAGATTTAAAAAAANTATTAGCATTTACAACAGATGTGTTAAGCTGAGGTGAAGTTAAGTACATTACTGTAGAATTCAGAAAAAGTAAATTAATCTAAATAACAAAAAATTGGCAAATGAACTGTGAAAAACCTGATGATGCAACACAAACTGTCATGTATCACCTATCAATCCTGTCTTTCCTCAGGGAAATACACTTCTTTATACTGATGTCTATTAAAAGTGTAAGAATTTTAAGATTTTGAAAGGAATATTGTTCCAGGATATATTTTAAGCCATCATAGAATATACCGAGTTGGAAGAGACTCATGAGGATCATTGAGTCCAACACCCGGCTCCACACAAGGCCAGACAGGTCAGAGCATGTGACTGGATGAATCATCCAGACACTTCTTGGCCTCAGTCAAGCTCAGTGCTGTAACCACTTCCCTGGAGAACCTGTCCCAGTGCTCAACCACCCTCCCAGTGCAGAACCTCTTCCTAACATCCAACCTAAACATCCCCAGTCTCAGCTTCATGCTGTTCCCTTGGGTTTATCATTGATCACCAAGGAGAGTAGATTGGCACCTGCCCCTTCACTCCCCCTTGTTAGGAAGTCATAGACAGTGATGAGGTCAGCCTCAGCCTCCTCTTCTCCAGGCTGAACAAACCAAGGGGCTTCAGCCTCTCCTTGTAAGACTTCTCCAGACCATTCACCAACCTCTACATCCTGGTAACTTAGCTCTCCTCTGGACACTCTCCAGTAGTTTTGTGTCCCTCTTGCACTGTGGCACCCAAAGCTGCACCCAGTATGTAAAGTCAGGATGCACCAGTTCAGATTTTGTTAGTAAAATAGACGAGTAATTGTTGTGAATGGCATTGTATCAATATAACTGTATGCTTTGGTGAAAAATAATGTGGTTTATACCAGATGAATGAACAACTATATGAATTTATAGTGACATTTTACAAACTTCTCCCCAAGTGAAATAAGTTCAGCTGTGCAAGTTTATGCTGCAAGACATTGGAACGAGATTGCTGGACTGAGCAATGTTGTAGAGCACTTTGTTCCAGCATGATAAATATGAACCTGTGCAAACACAGTGAGGAGCAATGCATTAATCCAGCCCACTACCAGTTTAAGTGAACAAATTAAAAACTAGGGTGAGGGTTGGTAAAACACAGCAGAGGGAAGGATGTTCTTGGAATGTGTTGGGGATAACTTCCTGACACAGCTGGTGAGGGAGACAGAGGATTTGTTGTTTGCAAACAAAGAAGGGCTGGTGGGGCCCAGTAACCATGAAATGACAGGTTTTGATTCTGGGAGAAGCAAGGAGACAGCCAGCAGAACTGGTACATGAACTTCAGGAGGGCACACCTTAGTCTTTTCAGGGGCCTGGTTGACAAAGTGCCTTGGGAGACAGTCCTCAAGGGCAAAGGAGTCCAGGAAGCCTGGATGTTTTTCGAGAAAGCAGTGTTAAAGGCACAGGAGCAGGCTGTCCCCATGTGCAGGAAGACAAGCCCTCAGGGGAAAAGACCAGCCAGGCTGAACAGAGAGCTGGAGCTGCAACTAGGGGGTTAGACAGGATTTACAGCCTTTGGAAGAAAGAGATGGCCACTCATGAGGATTACAAAAAGTAGTGAGGCTATGCAGGGAAAAAGCCAGAAAGGCAAAAGTACAAGAACTTAGCCTGGCCTATCATGTGAAGTGCAACAAAAGGAGTTTCTGTGAATAAATCAGTAATAAAAAGAGGACTGAAGATAGCTTCTGTCCTCTAGTAGATGGGGCCAGTAACATAGTGGCAAAGGATGAGGAAAAGGCTGAGGTGGTGAATGCTGCCTTTGCCTCAGTCTTCAATAGCAAGATTAGCTGTGTCATGAGTGCCCAGGCCCCTGAGCCAGAGGACAGGGAGAGTGAGCATAATGTGAGGAGAAATGGTGAGGGACCTGCTTCAGCACCTACTTGTATGCAAGTCTATGGGTTCAGAAGGATCCACCTAAGTGTACTGAGGGAGTTGGTAGAAGTGTTTACCATGCCAATTTCCATCATCTTTGAGCAGTCCTGGCTGACTGGGAAGGTCTCAGTTGACTGAAGATAAGCAAATGTGATGTCCATCCACAAGAAGGGCCAGAAGGACCCACCAAACTATAGGGTTTTCAGTCTAACTTACAGTGCCTGGGAAGATTATGGAGCAAATAATTTTGAGTGCCATTATGATGCACATTCAGGAGAAGCAAGTGACAGAGCCCAGTCAGCACAGGTTCATGAAAGACAGGTTCTGTTTGACCAACCTGATCTCCTTCTATGATAAATCGACCTGCTCAGCAAATGAGGGTAAAGTACAGATGTCATCTATCCAGATTTTAGCAAAGCTTTTGACATAATTTCACACAACATTCTTCTAGAGAGACTGCCTGCTCTTGGCTTGGATGGGTGTTAAAAACTAGCTGGGTAAAAACTACTGGATTAAAAACTAGCTGGGTGGCTGGGCCCAGAGTGGTGGTGAATGGAGTTAAATCCACTTGGTGGCCAGTCACCAGTGGTGTTCCTAAGGGCTTGGTGCTAGGGACACTTCCTTTAATAACTTTATTAATGACCTGGATGAGGGAATTGAGTGCACCCTCAGGAAGTCCTAGGAGTGGGAGTTTTGATCTTCTTAAGGGCAGGAAGGCCATAGAGTGGGATCCAGACAGGCTGGATTGATGAGCCAAGGCCTGTGGCATGAGGTTCAACAAAGCCAAGTGCTGGGTCTTGCATTGGTTCATAATAACCCCAAGAAGTGCTACAGGANCAATGAGGTGGGTGAGGGGATTAGAGAATAAATGTTATGAGGAGCACCTGAGGGAGCTGGGGTTGTTTAGTCTGGAGAAGGGGAGGTTGAGGGGAGACATGATTGCTCCCTACAACTACCTGAAAGGAGGTGATGGAGATGCATGTGTTGACCTTTTCTCCCTGGTGGCAAGTGATAGGACAAGAGGAAATGGTATCAAGTTAAACCAGGGGAGGTTTAGATTGCATGTTAGGAAAAACTTCTTCACAGAGAGGGTTGTTAATCACCGGGATGGGCTGCTCAGGGAAGTGGTGGAGTCTCCATCCCTGGAGGTGTTTCAAAGACAGGTTTAGTAGTGGATAGCAGGTTAGAGTGGCTTGATCTTCCAGCCAAGACAATTCTGTGATTCAGTGAAAAGAAAAGGAAATAAAAATGCATTTATCTGAACTGTTTCCATGTACAGGTTTTCAGTAGCTTTACCTGAGAGGGAAAACAAAACAAACAAATTGCTTAGGGGAAAACAAAATGGCAATTAGATAACACAGACACCTAAATAGAATACTTTCAATGTCTAGCATAAAATTTTGACTTATTTCTTGGTTATGTATCTAGACTCAAATGCTTCTTGAGCTTAAATTTTAGTGGATATATGGAGAGGGAATCTTTCCTTTTTCTAATTCTCCATATACCATGCCTCTGAAATGCCTCTCCCCCTCCCACCCCACCAAGAAACAAAGAGTTCCACCCGTTCCCTTCTCTTCACAGTGAAGACACGCTGAGATCTGCATAGCTGCCAGCAGCCACTGTCACTTAGTAATCCACTCTTGTTTCTTTCGGTAGGCCATGGGGACACTTTAACTAGCCTGGGAAATCTCAGCAAGACGAGTAAATTTACTTATCTGTTGCAACCGAAACTTATTCCAGCAGAGGGAGTGACCCTGCAGACTGCCCGGGCTGGAGGGCACCCACTAACTTGGGAGGGGGCTTCCAGGAGCTTCTTGGGTCCGATGATTTTTTTTAAAGCTGCTCTTATCTTCAGGATGCCTCTTAATGTCAAAAAGCCCAGTCTAAGCCTTTCCTCTGCCTCTGTACATAAAGGAGATATCCCCTGAAATCTTATTAGAAGGCAGTTGAGATTTTATGAGAGCAAAATTTTACTTTTTTATTTTTTTCCCACGTAAAACGTGATAAAGAATAAGCTGAACCTTGTCTCATGTGCCACAGTAATAATGTAATAATTAGCAATTACTTTGAAATTAAATCAGGTAAAACAAAGAGTCAAATAGTTAATTGTGGTGCAAACAAAGCCTGTCAACACAATTTATTACTTGATTATGACAATTTGGTCAACAAAGACAACATAAATAATGGCCAGTACTGCTTTGTTGTTGATGCATATCTTGAAACCTGCTGATATTTAAGAGTGATGGTTTAAGAGTGGGAAGTTTTGTTGGCTAATTCCAGTTTATTAAAATCAAAACATTTAATCAGAACATACATGTTTTTATAGATCTTTCTTTAGGAAGTTTTCAAATGATCAGGATTATACTCCAGGCTAAAGTCACAGAGGAAAAAAAGCCTTTAGAGCCATTGATAATATCAATAATCTGCCTAATTTAGTGCAAAGACATAATCTTGAATCTGATACATTTCAGATCAATGTCCTGATATTAATCAAGATTCTAAAGAACTTCAGGTGGTTGTGATTTAATTTTCTTCTGCACTGAAGCAAAACCAATTTTTGAAACGTCAATTTTTGAGAAAAAAAAAATGGAAAACTGGTTTGGGCTTCAGAAACATTTATTAGTACATGAATCTTTGTACTAACTGTGCTGGAAGTTACAATTTGAACAAGTTTGCATGTGGTATATCAACTGTCAATTTAAAAGGAATGCAGTACACATTTTTTAATCAGTTGAACAGTAGTGGAGTGGAATGGAAAGAGATGAACCTTTGCTGCTGGTGTAAAAAGTGATTCTTTGAAGTACAGGGAATCTGAACTGGGATTGCAGCTTATCTCACTGAAGTTCCAAAGGCCATGAGGTGCAGCAGATACCTAGCATGCACTTCCACATAACCACAATGAGTAGCAATAAACTTACAGAGATTGGTAAATGAATGTGTAAACGGGAAGAGGGATATTTTATAAACATGCAAAATAATTTGACACTACTGTATTTACTAAATGCATTAATCTTCATTGATAAGGAGGAGGCCTGGAGGCCTTGATCAGAGTTATTGAATATTCAATATTTTAGAATCAAAGAACATACTGAAATGATAAATTTTATCATTATAACTTCAAAGTGAAAACTAAGAAAGAACCTGATTAGAACATTACTCATGAAGCTGGAGAAATAAAACCACGCAGTGAGTCCAGGTTTTGTCAGACTACTGGATGTCGATCTGTTTCCTTTAAAGTCACACTTGGGTAAATACAGAAAAAGTTAAGATACATAGTTGCAGAGGGGTGTTACTAAATTCTCTGCTACATGAAAATAAGAATCCACACAACAAGTAATTAATTGGGAAAACCTTTCTAAATTTTAACTGCTGTGGCCACCTTGGAGGCACTGTTCAATATGACAACAGAGGGATGCATTGCATCTTTGGGAGCTGCTGGAGAACTTGTGCCTGGGACTCAGTTCTATCACTCACTCCTTAGCTGCACATTCTTACTGTCTTCTTTCTATTTTCTTGCTGAACGTTTTGAAAAGCTCTTTCTGGTTTCAGTCCACTGCATTCCTGATAGCAAAATCAGTGGTACTTCTGAAAGATGCTCACCAGACTGATCTTAATTCAGCACGCCATGAAGCTCAATATAGTGTAGCTTAGTCTTAAAATGTGAAAAAGAATGCAGGGACATGGAGATAATACTGTAAGGAGCTGCTGAAAGATGAGATTCAGGACTGACCTGGTCACTAAATCCAGTCTCCTGAGATTACAAGCATCACACGGTGTATTTCCTGCACAAATTTACTATCTATTCTCTTAAAGATGTTATTTCAAATACTTTCTGCTGTTCAGGAATATTCATAGAATTTGTAGCCTAAATTTAAACATAAAATCCACAATATATTTTTGTGTGAGTGTTTTCCTTTTCCAGTGCCTCTTCTTCTAATCTTTTTTTTTCTATCCTATAAAAATAATCATATTTTCTTTCAGCATTCTTTGAACTTGAAATATGTTAACCTAAGCTAGCTTGCATTTGCATAACAGAATCTCCTTTCATCTGAGCAGTCCTTGTTTGAAAAGAATCTGGAATGAATCCTTCTTGAACAGAGCTCACCAGCTCACCCACAAGTGAGGTTTTACTAAGCCTTGCAGGCTGCAACAATAATTCCTCACCATCCCCAAAACATAAGGCTCAAAACACCAGAAAACACCAGAACATCATTTGTTTTTAATGGCTACATCCTAGAACCTTGAAATGAAGTAATATACCCAAGTCCTACTGCTTCTAATCCATAAAATCATAGAATCATAGAGTTGTTAAGGTTGGAAAAGACCCCAGCTTCTAGCTTACTGATGAGTCCTGTCTTGCTGTTACAGAATCACAGAATGATAAGGTTGGAAGGGACATCTGGAGATCATCCAGTCCAAAACTTCTGCCAGAGCAGGATCACCTAGGACAGGCTGCACAGGACAGCATCCAGGTGGGTTTTGAATATCTCCAGAGATGGAGATTCCCCAAACCCTCTGGGCAGCCTGTTCCAGTGCTCTGCCACCCTCCCAGTAGAGAAGTTCTTCCTCATGCTTAGGTGGAACTTCCTGTACTCAAGTTTATGCCTATTGTCCTGTCCCTTAGGCACCACTGAAAAAAGACTGACCCCATCCTCATGACATCCACCCCTCAAGTATTCATAAGTATTAATATGACTCCCCCTCAGTCTTCTCCAGGCTAAGAAGTCCCAAGTCCCTCAGACTCTCTAGTAGTTCCTGTTGGATCATCAGAAAAACAGCTGTGGGTGCCAAAAGCATTGATGAAAATATTAAATAAGATGTTCTCTAAATAGGCCTTTGCCCTACTTCCAGCCTGATCCCTGCCCTCTTTTTCAGGAGTAGGTGTCTTCCCAGATCATTGCAGCATAGAAACAATAGCTTAGCACCTTCACAGGCAGAACACTGAAAATGTGGTGTTCCTGCATGAAGTTTTAGGACAAACACATGGTCACCAAAAGATGAACATAATCTCTTTACCTCAAACTCTGCTGCTTATGTGGTCTGAAGGAACATGCAATGCTGTTGCAGAGTGGTATACACTAAAAAATGAAGCAAAATAACCCCCTTGATTACTAGCTTAAGAAAAATAAAAAATATTTATGCTAAATTTAAAAAAAAAATAACAGCTTTCATTATGTTCACATTCTTTGAAAATTATCCACTAAATGGATTTCGCTGTTTGAATTTTTAATATGTTTACATGTCTTCACATAGAGCCAGCAAACCTATTTTAAAACAGGACTTCATAAAATTTTGATTTTTAAAGCAAATCAGAGTTTATGGGAAAACCACACAATCAGCAAAAGTTGCAATGCTCAAGTGGAAGAACTGTAACAAGGCTTGAGAACTGTGATTTTCTGTAAAATTTTCAGATATGTGAGAAAGTTTGGTTAGATTTGAAAATAGACATCAAACTTTGTTTTGCTTCTTCAGTGAATGGAGAATCCAGTTCTTTTTAGTGGTGCCTTGGACCAGTGGCAATGGGCATAAAATTAAACACAGGAGATTCCCTCTGAACATCAGGAAACAATTTTTCCCTATGAGGGTGGCTGAGCATTAGCAGAGGTTGCTCAGAAGCGTTGTGGAGGTGCTTGAGGATGGAAAAGCCATCTGGATATGGTCCTGGGGAACCAGCTGTAGGTCACAGGGCAGTTTTACTGCATGACTTCCAGACTTCTCTTTCAACCTCAACTACTCTGTGACCTCGTGATATTATCAGAATGAGAGGATCTCATAGTTTGTACCTATTTCTACTTCACTACTGTAGCCTGCCTCTTACCTTGTGTTGGCCATTAAAGCCAAGAGAACCCTCCCTGATGTTGTTCTCATACACCACCAAAAAATACCAGAATAGTTTTCTACTGAGTTAGGTGAACTGGTCCACCAGAAATCCAACTCCACTGTTTGGGTAAGGGAAGAATTAAGAAATTAAAGCCACGTGACCCAGAGCAAGGAAGAGAAACAAGTAGACATGAACCAGAGCCCGTTTGTCAGTGGTTGGTAGTTTAACTGAATTTAAATATAAGGAAATGACATAGAATTCTTTTACTCTGTGGTGTTACCTAGTATGCCAACTTTTCTATATTCTACAAAATTGTTGCATCACAATTGTTGCACCAAAATTATGTAGGGCTGACATTTAATTTGTTGAAAATTTGTTGAAAGCACAATTTTCTTTACTTTTTTTCTGAAAGGGATCCTCTCAGGGACATTAAGCCTACTATAAATTTAAAAAAAAATTAAAAAATTAAAACCTAAGATTTTGCCAAGTTATCTCACAAACTACAAACACCTTCCCCAATGTTTCCCTGCAGGAGTGGGTTTTTTTATGATGCCATACTTTGGAAATCACATTGCATTTGGGCATCAACAACATTGTAGTTTTCCCTGTGTCCCTTACCTTAAAAGTGTCTTGTCTTTTCCTGCTGTGACCCAGTAGCAAAGCAAGCATCCAACTTTGTTGTAGGGATTCAGAGAAACTTACAGCTTACTGATCTTTATATTAATACTGGGTAGGAAACAGTGCATAATTAAACTTTTTGGGTTTACTTCTGCTTATTACTCATAATTCATTTATACTTTTCACATATACTTCACAATCACTGTGAAAATATACTTATATACACTTATATATATTATCACATATACTTCACAATCACTGTGAAAAGAGGAATCACTAAAAACTACAGCTAATTCTTTCCTTACCAAGACTCAAATTTTTTTTACAACTCATTCTGGAAACATTTTAACTCTGATCTCAACATTCCACATCCTTTCCTTTTTTCCTTTTCTTAAATTGAAAATATCTTTAATCTACTTTCACGTGTTCATTTTTACTTTCTGTTTTAACTAAATGTGCCCTAAATTTATTCCCTTGTACAGCAACTATGATGGTCCATATATTGGGTCAGGCAATAAAGTCTTTATTTCTCCTGTATCAGTGTGTATCACCTTGCACATGTTCTGTGCAAGTCATCTTGCACACCTACCTTTATCCCACTCCACCATGTCAGATCAAGGGTTAAAATAACATGGCCATGTTGAAGTAACTAAATATTAGAGTTCACATTCTCCTGTTAAAATGGAGATGATCTTAAACCTTAAAGATGGCATATTTGTGATTCAAAGGTAAAAATTTTGTCATTTCTATGATTATAATGATGCATTGATTTATTTTTTGTGTTCATGACTTTTGAATTTATTATCCTACAATTTCACAGAATATTTCCTTGTTCCTGTTATGTGATAGGAAGGACAAAAGGTTCCACCTTATTTCCTGTGTTATTTTACCATATGCAATTACCATATACCCTCTTACTCGCTTTCCTCTTAAACCATATAATTCTTTCCACTTGTTCTTTGCATGAAATATTTTTTCCAGATACTTCCCAGATTTTTCCGTATGCCTCATTCTGAAACAGCACTTTGGTATTTATGACATGCATAAGGACCAATTTTACTTTCCATTATATACCTCACTGAAGTTAGGACTACATTTCTTCTGCATTATGTATTCAATAGGCTTTCCATCATGAAACTCAAAACATACCAAAATAAAAATTAATTAACTTCTGATTATGCCTCTATGCTTTGTATATTGAAAGTATGGTTATGAGGGAATACTTTAAAGATTTAGCCATCTCAAAGATAACCATATAAGCTAGAAACTGTGGTTTGAAGTTACAGATGCTGAACAAAATATTCTAAATAAAGGTGTCATTTCTACTTCACTGCTTTTCTCCTTGTTCTTCATACATAATATTTCTTTTTTTGAGTTGACAGAAATTATTTATATACAACCTGTCCTGAAGATGATGGGATTTACTTAGCATTATATGAGTGGTAGTTCAATTCCTCCCCTATCCACAGTCAAATATTTTGCTTTAATAAAAAAATAATTAATTTAATTTCTGTCTGTTTCCCTGAAGTTCCTCACAGCTTTATCTTTCCCTGACTAGTTTTTGTAACATATCACTTATGTATTTTTAAATGTCTTAAATTGGAAGTTATTAGAATTTAAGTTGAGATACATTTCAAATTAAAGCATCTTTAACCAGAATGATATACACATTTTCTTCTTTTAAGGAGATTAAGGCTTGATTTTCACTTTTTCAGCAGCTTTTAAGCAATTGCTACCAAGAAAATTTGTTAACAATTCAATCAATTTCTACCAAAAGCTTGTTTTCAGAAAGACTATTTGCAAATGGTAAAATCTCTTTGCAATTTCACAGTTATATAAAAAATGACTTGTATTTTCTTTTGAACTGATGAGATTGTGATCTTATTTTAGATCAAATAAGACCTCGCTTTAGTTTGCAAACTGAACTATAATACTCAGTAAACTCTAATCTTGGCAATGTAACAAATGCAACAACAACAAAGCCACTTCTACATATTGTTCTTCCTTACAGCTATGAGTAACTTCCCATATATCAAACACAAAGCATCTCAATCATTCTCTTCTCTCTGGGGGCCTTTGTAAATTGTGTTCCTTTAGAAAATGGAATAGTGACTATGCCACCAAAGGTTACAGAGGAGTGGGGAATACACTTAGCAAAAAAGATCTTGCTTGTAGGGTGGTGGAATTTGGGGGGTTTGTGTGGGAATTGTTTTTGCTGTGGGTTGGGGTTTTTTTTGGCTTCTGCATGTTACTGTTTAGAATTCTTTGCTACATGACATATTTGAAAGGTTTTAGCAAAACCCTGAAGTTTCCAGTAGGGGACCAACCACTATAGAACTTGACTTTACTGTTATGTCTTCTTCCCCAGAAAACTTGCTTTATTACACTTGATTTTGTATCAAAAACTTCCCGACATGAACATTAAAATCCTTTCAACAGAAAATATGTTTTTTAAGTGATAGTTCACGGCAGAAAATAACAATTACTTTGCACAGGCAGAAAGCATTAATTTTACTTGTGGAATTAGGTAATCAGCTGCTTGGGATAAAAGCAACATCTAGAAACTAGGGCTTTTGTTTTCTTAGTGACACTGAATATACTCAGAAGAGGGCTTGTCTGTGCTTTTTTTTTCACACAGAATATATCTATATGTGGGAGGATTCTATAACAGCTACAGAACAAATGAAATGGTGAACATAACAAACTGAAAACTGAGAAAAGAAAATATTTTAAGCCAACTGTTAAGAAATATTTGCTTTTGTTTTCCATTATTTAATTCCAATAGCTAATGAAAATGACAAAACCTCCACAACTGAACAAGGGAAAGATCTAACTTTTTTAAATCATACATGAAGGAACGAATAGAAGGTAGAGGAAGTCTTTGCAGTAGCCAAACAGGCTACATGAAATCAATTTATTTAATGTAGTTAAAGAAATAACCCCTAAAGCTCAGCCAAAATGAGAGCTTTTAGGGAAAGATACCTCATTTTATATGTATGAACAGTACAAATATTATGTTTGGGGAAAAGAAAAATATCCTACTGTCATAGGATGCTTACAATTGAGCAATGCTTTGTATTTATGTGTCTGCACTTTGGCATGTTGAAGGCAAATAATTTGTATCTAAATCCTTGAGTATAAGGAGCAGACTTACTGGCTCATTTAATTGAATCTCTCAAGACCTTGGAGAGAAAAAATACCTTTTCTAGGTTCTCTAGTGCAATACAGCTACCTATCACCCAAAATAGAGACTAATGTGGAAGTCTCTATTTAATATTATATGGATACAATTTAGCACATGCAAAGCACTGTGTGCACATTACCTATCTGATTATTTCATTAGCCACAGTACTGTCATTAGTATAATTTCAAGTCCAGATCTTTATAATAATTCACAACAATTTTTAACCCACTCCAATCAGGATTTTCCTATATTCACAACAGTTTATCCTAATCCAAAACTGGAAGTGTGAGGCTAGTTCAGAAATCTAATTTGATCTTTAAGCAGTTAAGCCCTCCTGGCCAGACACTCTGGTATCCATATCATATCTACCTGGTTTGTATAATGATTTCCTGTAGGATTTAAGGGCTGACATCATTGCAGAGATGGAACAAAGCCAAAATGCTCTGCATAACACTCTATATGGCCTGTGTTCAAACTGAAAAGTGCTACTTTTTTCCTCCATCTGTCTATAGTCTGTGGCATGATAAAACCTGTAAAATTCAACTGCAAACACACTTAGATTTTTTGTTTTTCACTGGCTTCTAAAAGCATATATTTAGAGAAGTGCAATGTGGTTTTTTTTCATTAGGTGGCTACTTTACTAGTATTGACTTTTAAAAATACTTGTTTTGGTGAAATAACAGTAAAAAAACTCCTAAAAATATTTAAAATTTATGTTTCTATACGACTGAAATACACAGCTAGAAAAAAATTACCTTATTTATTTTCAAAGTTACTTAGCCCAGATTTTACATATAGTAAAACAAATCCTAACATTCTGTGATTCTGTGAAATGCAATATTAAAATTGCTGTTCAAACCAAATAATTTTGAAGTGTTAAAAATCAGTAATTCTGACATTTTAATATTTTGAACACTCTCTTTTTATTTCAGGTAAACCCTCATATAACATATATAGCAGCTATGTCCTCTTAGAGTTAGGATTATCATTGAAATTGCTTTAAAAGTAATTCACATGGCATTTAACTTTAAATAACAAAGTTGTAAATGGTCAGCATATGCAAAGTAATCATTGTCTTTACTCACTGAATTGATTTGTTATTAGTGATTTATCCTAGTCCAGTTCTAAGTACAGCTGGTTGTTTTCTGATTTTTCATGAGTGTTGGCCGGGGTGCGTCACGCGTGGCGTTGACAACCAGTCCAGGGACTGGACTCTCCCACTCTACATGGTGCTGGTGCAGCCTGACTTTACATACTGGGTGCAGCTTTGGGTGCCACAGTGCAAGAGAGACACAAAACTACTGGAGAGTGTCCAGAGGAGAGCTAAGTTACCAGGATGTAGAGGTTGGTGAATGGTCTGGAGAAGTCTTACAAGGAGAGGCTGAAGCCCCTTGGTTTGTTCAGCCTGGAGAAGAGGAGGCTGAGGCTGACCTCATCACTGTCTATGACTTCCTAACAAGGGGGAGTGAAGGGGCAGGTGCCAATCTCCTCTCCTTGGTGATCACTGATAGACCCAAGGGAACAGCATGAAGCTGAGACTGGGGATGTTTAGGTTGGACGTTAGGAAGAGGTTCTGCACTGGGAGGGTGGTTGAGCACTGGGACAGGTTCTCCAGGGAAGTGGTCACAGCACTGAGCTTGACTGAGGCCAAGAAGTGTCTGGATGATTCATCCAGTCACATGCTCTGACCTGTCTGGCCTTGTGTGGAGTTGGGTGTTGGACTCAATGATCCTCATGAGTCTCTTCCAACTCAGTATATTCTATGATTCTATTAACAAAGTAGATTCTGGTGCAAATAATATGTTCCATTTCAGTTTTCACTAGTTTGTTTGTAAATATTGGGTTTGTGGGATATTGGTCTGGTGCCAGCTGCCAATGTATTGAGATCATTTTTGGTAGGCATAAATGATAAAGTATTCTGGCATTGTTTCACCAGGTAAAGTAGAAAAAAAATTCCTATTATTAACTGTAATAGACAGAAGAGTAAATCAAATTACATCAATTGTTAAGAACAGATATATTTGGAAAACAAATATATTGTAGTAATTCAGAATATTAATGCCCAAACACTCATCCTATAATTCTTCTGACTGACAGTAGGTCTCTATTCAAATACAACTCATTATTCTGGTACAATGACATATGAAAAAAAAAAGCCAAAATTTCTTATATCAGAGACTTATTCAATTTCAAAATGTTGGTGTCTAAAATATAGTCTTTGCTGAAGGAGGTGTGAAGTATAAGGAGGTGTCAAGTTCACTGAAAAGCAGAGGTTTTTTATTCTTGTTTCCATTTGGTCTGAAAAGGTCTGTATTTAGTTGTAGTTTCAGAACCTGAAATCCTAAGGAAAGTGCCCCAGGTGCCCTGCTGCAGCTTAGGAAATTTAAAGTTCATTTAGCTATCAGTATTCTTCTAACAAATTATTAATCAGAATTGACTGGAATTACAATTTCTCTGGGCAACTGCACCAACCTGGGTGGGAATCAATGCCAGTCCTCAATGTAGACCCAGTCTCCAGGCTGCCCAGAAGCCACAGTCCCATGAAACCTGTACTCAGATTTAAGGTCCTCAGTGTGGAGAGGGAGACGAGACTTTACTTTCTGGTTTTGTCAAACTGGAAACATGTCACTAATATATAATTATACAAATATAATTATTCTTACTTCCCATGTTCTAGAGAAAATTCTTAGCATGAATGGCCCCAGGTTTCACTATCAAGGTGTACCCACAGGGTGCTTGTTCACAGACCTTCTAATAATGAGAGCAGGTATGAATGAGGGAAAGTTAGTGACCCCCTTTTAGGTATTAAGGGAAAACAGTTTAAGCAATGAAGAAAATTGGAAACACCCATAATGAAAAACAGGGACAAGGTGAACAGAGAGCAAAGGAAGAGTTATTTATATGTGGAACAGGAAGGAAATGCTCCAAAATAGAAATAAATGTGTGTAGTAAGCAGGGCCTAGGGCCATGGATCTGACACACACTTCATGTCTTGATGTCTCACCATAATGTTCTCTTACTGGGAACCAGTGGTCTTCTTTCTCAATTCTATATGCATTCTTATATCTAAAACAAATCAGTCTGATTGTATGGTGAAATGTGTCAGCAATGGAAGATGGAGATCAGTGATCAGAGAGATCAGTTTCTAATGCTGGAGACTGATGATAAGAGCAGAGGGGAGTACAACAAGAAGAAATCTTTTCTTTTGCCATTCCTCCCCCTTTACAGTAAGATTTATGATAGTTATTATAGTTCTACATCTGAATGAATTCAAAACATTATCAGCCTTTGATGGGGGAGAGGAATAACCACTAATGTCTTTTTCAGTGGATTTTTAGTTTCTAATGTCCATAAAAGAGGAAAAACATATCTGTTCAGATTTCACTGCTTCAGAATCATGCTGTCACAGCAAACTCTCTTAGAAAGGACATACAACTCCTTGAGANTCAAGACCCATCTGGATGTGTTCCTGTGTGATCTACTCTAGATGATCCTGCTCAGACAGAGTGGTTGGACTGGATGATCTTTCAAGGTCCCTTTCAGCTTCTGGCATTCTGTGACCCAAGAAACTATACTTTTGTTTTAAGGTGAAGACAAGATTAATTAAGATAAAACTACTGTTGTACTACTTGGAAAACAAATATACTACTACCAGTATTCTTCTGCAAAGAAAGGAACTTACATCTGTATCAGAAGCTGAAATTTAGTTGCTTTTACTTGCATTAGACAATGAGGTTCAGCTGACTACATCTTCTACAGTTGTGGTTGACAAGTAGGATGGCTCAGGAGCCCGTTAAATGCAGTTATTAATGAAAACAAGATAATTCAGCTATCCTGTTAGCACACTTTGTTGAATTTTTGAAGAGTATAAATATATTTTTGCTTTCTCAGCTGGATTATTCATGGCCATGAGAACTTGCCTTTAAGACTTTGTTGTTCAAACTCCCTTTAGCTGCCACTCCCAGAATAGTTCAAATTACATACCTGAGTATCACAAATGTTCAGTCTGATCTTGTCTGGTAAATATTATTGAACAACAACCAAAAAAATATTACAATGAGTAAAGCATTTCTAAACAAGCACTTTCTTGTTTTCTTGAACAACAGGGCAGCATCAATAAGAAGAGGATGAAAGCAATGAAAGGAAGAATATTCTATGATCATTAAGGTTTTAAAGCTGAAAATTGCAATGAAAACAATAGTATTAGAAAATTAATATAATAATTCCTTCCATTACAGATTGATCAAACAAAAAGGATCTTGTAGCATAAAGTATGTTGACTACAGTTACATTGTAGTCACTGTTCACTTGTTTATTTCAGTCTACTAGTTTTCCATTTTTAAACTAATGAACACTAGTGAGTGGTTTTTCCTACACATTTGCAAAACCATGGAGGAAAACAAAGTTACTACCAGACAGAGAAGACACACAAGTACTTGCCTCAGAACACATGTAGCATTCAGGTGGGTTTCAGTTTGTGGTTTCTGAGTTGGGAAAAATCTGCAAATGCTCTGCATTTCACTGGGAATCAGTTCCCTACCATGAGCCCTTACCTTGCATAGCTTCAGGGTTGTTGGTGCCACTTTCTGGCTTCCAAGGCTGAGCAAACAACATCAGTCAAAGCCATTCAGAATTCTTTGTTCAAGTAGAGTGTGTTCATTCAGGCCCTACTTCACCTCTAGCACCCACGGTCTTACTCCTGTGAGCCACTCACAGGCAGGTGGGGACCACTGGTACAGAACATATATGGTTGTCTTTATACTCAGGAGGAAAAATATTTCAGAGAATAAACACCCTTTCTTGTGGCAGGACTATTAATAGTTTCTTTTTCTGGTGGCTTCTGGTGGCATTTCAGTGAATCTGCACAAACAGGTGAAAGGTATATTTATTTATCATTTACTCTCACTCTGTTTGTGGACAGACTTCCTATAAAGCTGAATGCCATTTACCAAATGGGGATGCTTAATTGTTTGATAATTATTTTGACCTCAAAGTGAGACAGACCAGAAAAAAATGAGATTAGTAAATATAACCAAGACAAAAGAATAGGAGGTGGCTCTTCAGCTATTGTAATAGACTAGTGAGTGGATATTAAACCATTAGAAATATGTGCCTCTTGCATTATCATATACCATCATGAATAATTATTTAACACTTCACTCCTGTATTTCAGGACACAGGAATATTGATATTTCTGATGAACCAGGGAATTCTATTGGCCATAGCCTGTCACTAACCAGGGAGAGCAAAGGGCCATTTCATGACCCTTGGCTTTTACGTGAGAATATTTCTGAATAATCTAAAGTAATATGTATGTGTGGAGGCTTAATAATCACTTTCAGGAAGCTCTGGGCTGCTCATATTAATCTGCTTGCATCCTGCAAGTTCCTTAATTGCTAGTAGAAGTAGATATGATATTTTCTGAAATCCTTTCCACCCTACTTCCTCAAGAAAAAGACTTACACGTGCCCCAAAGTTTAAAAAATTTAGCCTGGTGGAGATAATGTTAACTGAAAAATACAGAGTATTCCATCGGGTGTTTGCCTTCACACTAGTGCCTCTAGTGACTGTCAACTTGGGATGTCCAGCAGTAAGTGATGCTGCAGATAAGATGTAGGACTTCCTAGTGACTTGCCTGTTGTGGTTTAGTCCAGACAGCAGCTAAAAGAAACACAGACTGTTTGCCCACATTCCCCCTTCTCAGTTGGTTGGAGGAGAGAATCAAAAATGAAAGAAAGGAAAAGAAGTAGAACTCCTGAGTTGAGATAAAGACAGTTTAATAGGACAGAAAGGAAGATAATATAATGATAAAAATATACAAAACAAGATATGATCAGCACAGTTTCTCATCACATGAAGCCAATGTTCAGCTAGGTCCCAAGCTGTCCCACCTCTCAGCCAACAACACACAGTTATATACAGAATATGATGTCATATGGTATGGAATATCCCTTTGGCCAGTCTGTGTCAGAAGTTCTGGCTGTTTCCTCATGCCCCTCAACTTATCATTAGCAGGTCAGTATGAAAAGGTAAAAAATGTGACTGCTTGACACTAGAAACATCAGTGTGATTCTCTTCCCAAATCTAAAATGCAGCACTATAACAACTGCTAGGAAGAAAATTAATGCTGTCTCTGCTGAAGCCAAGATACTGCCCCAAGCCATCCAGTAGCCTTGAAACACAGAATTTGCAGAATGAAATGAGTGTTGAAACAAGTGAGAAGCCTAGACATATTTCTGAGTTTGACAGACATATTGCACTGTAAAATTCATATAATGTAGAAATTAAAAGTCTTGTAGAAAATTACAGCAAACAGTAATATTTAACAAATATTAAACAATTAACTAACAACTAACAACTAGCATGCCCCTCAACTATTCATGTTATTTTGGAGCTTTATTTGGCCAAATATAGAGTCAATAAAATACTCCTAGAAGCAGTTCCTACAACTGTGATGTAGTAATTAACAGCATTATGTTATTCCCCTGAGATACACTTCTACATGTGCATTAGCAGCCAAGTTCAAATCTGAGAGAATATTATAAAAGTGTAGAGACAAAACCACCTTTAGCTTGCACAACCCCCATACAGGAAGCAGAAACCATCACTCAAACCATGACTGATTTAATGAACATTATGATCTCTTTTAGAATAAGTCCCTGCATTTTCTCTGCAGCCCATCATCATTTTGGCTTGGTTGTCTGCCTCGTTTAGATTGAAAGCTCAGCCCAACTCTGGGAAAGCAAAAGCAGTAAAACTAAATGTCATCTGCATCTTTATGGAACCCAGAAGCCTCAACATTTCACCCACAACCAAGAACAATGATGCAAAACTGATTAAGCAATATCTGAATGCCGGTCAGACTCTGTGAAACACCACTACAACAGAGGACAAGGCCTCCAATTACACACACACACTCTCCCCCACGACTTATCTTTGCTGACAGCATACAAAAGGCAAAAACATGAAAGACTGAATCTGTTTCCAAAAGGTAGACTATACCTTTGGGCACAGCCCTAATCAAAGGTTGGTTTTTAACCTTCATGATGGGAGTGGGAGCCACAGGAGGTACTATGTCCTAGAGACACACCTCAGGGGCAAAACATATACATTGTTTCCTCATTGCTTCAAGGGGGTAATAATTTACTATCCAATCAATGTTGGCCATCATCTTGGGGCATGTCTATGTAAAGCTTTGGCTGTTTCTCCTCCATTTTTTTTCAGCCTGAGATGGTTGTGGATGTTGATGTGGTAGGTAGCCTGCACAGAGGAGGAAAAGAGAGTGTGTATGGGTTTCTAAGTTCCTAGTCCAGATAAGTAACCAGAGAAATTAATCTCCCCCCAAATTAGACATTCTGGCCTCCACAAGTCATGGCACTTTCCTTTCTGGTGTTTAGCTCATCTTCTTTGTGTGAATTAGACTTACTGCTTCTTTCTAATGGATTTTTAGCTAGGTGTAGGCAAAGGGATAGAAGGCAGTCCTTACCGATGGTAAAGGGTGACCAAAACAAGGTTGGAGGGAAGAAAATTACTTCATGCATGTAACCTTAAAACCAAGACTTTAATTATATACAAAAGTAGTTAGAATTCTTTGTAAAATCCTAGGGGAAAGTTAATTGTTGAAAAATAACAGAGAAAGTTTATAAAATGTTGAAGACTCCACTAGAATATATGGAATATTTAGAATCAAAAAATTCTGCTTTAATTAAGATTTTATCCAACCTTAGTCATCTAGTAATTAGCTTTCTATGATTTCTAGGCTGTGCTCCTGAACCAGATTGGATAAAGTTTTAGGGCTTTACATGTGAACAACTTTTTCCTATTTCCTTGAAGATGACTTTAAGCTCCTTCTCTCACATTTTTACCAATTGACAGGGTCAAACTAAGCAAAAGAACTGGTTTGTCTGGCTTGGTCCTACTACAGCAAGTTTTGTTGGATAGCAACATCTGCCACTTCATCACTCTCCTGAACTGCTCTCTAAACTATCTCTGATCTCAGCTTCTTTTTGGACTTGCAGAATATGTTCCCAGGGAAAATTCAGCCCAGGTGAAGTTCTCACCTGGAATTCTGTTGAATTCCAACATTCTCCTTGCTTCTAGGCTTCACCCCAATACAGGTTGTATTTATGGAACATATTTAAATACCAACAGTTTATGAATTTTTGAATACTTGTCCCATTTAGGTGTACCTCCCTTCAAGGTGCAAGATGGTGACTCATTATTACAACTGTACATAAGGCTTTAGGCCTTTTTTTTTTTACTGATCCTTTTTGTTCTTCTCCTTATCTTACACAGTCCTTTGATGCTTGAAAATAGCTGATGAGTTAAATAATGAAGTGTGGGCATGAAGTCTAAAGTACAATGAGGCAGGATGTGTTAAAGCTTTGACCTAACAATACATGGAAAAATACATGGTCTGATATTTTAATTTAATTTCCTTCTGAATCTGCAAAAGGAATAGAAGAAGGGAACTAACTGGTATGAATTAAAGCCAACTTTTGTTTTGGTTTGGGTTTTTTTTACATATTTATATATGCATGAATATATGTGCATATTTGTGGCAATATAAAGTATATTTTAGAACACAAAGACTGCACAACAATTAGATAACTAATACAATTAAGGCACTGAAATAGTTAAGAAAGTGAATAGTAGTCATTGGGTGAGGACAGGTTTAATAATGAGGTAATTTTAAACTAATTTTTTTTTTTAATATAGACTGTTGATCTCCATTGACAAAAAATTGAGGAAAGGCACCTTATATTTTTTTCTAAGAGTTTAGCAACTCAGCTGAAATGAGAGAACTTATGAGCTCCCAGGGTAGGAACATTCTTGACAAATACACCTTCAGTTGAACCAGTTCTGAAAATTGTGAATTTCTGAAGTGAAACACAGGGACATGCCCCCTTTCTGAATGCAAAATTTACATAATACATTATTCATGTGCAATGTCTATCATGCTCACATCAGTGACTAGGAAAAAGTGAAAAGTACTATGGTTTAAAATTTCCTTCAAATTACCAAAAGTACAATTGGATGAATGGGATATTTTTCCATTCTTCCATTACTTGTGTAAGTACTTAAATTCTTTCCCCATACCAGACCTGTTGCATGACAGGAAACAATATGTTAAACTTTTTCTGATCTCATAACAGATGGGTAACCTTAAAAGCAAGATTCTTCCCTTAGGCAAATCATAAGATCACTGCTCAAACTAAAAAAATAATAAAAAAAAAGCATTTCCTTTATGGACTGGTCATCTTGAGAAGAACAAACATCAAAATCCAACCTATTATTGTACTGCTTTAATGTTTCTCTCTTACAGATGCGTATAAGAAAAAACAAATGTCAGGCAACACTTGGATTTGGGTTTTTTTTAAAGTTTTTCTTAAGCTTTTTTTTTTTTGATACATGAAGTACATACTTTTGAATAATAAGTAAAATTCAAACTTGTATGTTCTGAATTGACATGATATAGTGTTTTGGGAAAGTAGGTATAGATATTGCATACTATAAAATTGGTTTTGAATATGAGTTTAGAACGGAGGGAGAAAAAATGAATAAATTTATTAATGACAGTATTTTAGGCAGAACACATCTATAAGATTGTCTGCCACAATTAACATCCTGTATTATTAGACAGTTGTCACACCTCATGCCTTTGGAATGTGCAGTGGACTATGAGAAGTGATTAGATGGCAAATAAAATGTTTCTCAGGAAGCAAGCAAGACAGCTTTGTGAAACTAAGATAACTGAGAACCTGGGCTTATACTGAAAGTGAAATTAAACTAGGATAAGGTGCATTTCTCATTAGAAAGTTTTAAGAGTTTTAGACTTAAAAACTGACTTTAAAAATATGACTTTAAAAAAAAAAACTTTCTTAAATTTCTATTTCTGACTTTGCAGCTATATTGTGTCTAAAATGATTAACACAGAAGCTTGGAAATTTGACCTGCAATTATACTCATCTGCCACAGTCTGTTTGGATGTCTCAAATGTATAAAACAACATAATCTGTAAATTAAGCAAATTGGAGAGTTGGTAATCAGCATGAAGTTTAACAAGGGCAAGTGCCAGATTCTGCACCTGGGAAGGGGAGAGCCCTGGCTACTCATAGAGACTGGGGGAACAGACACTGGAGGCCAGCCATGCTGAGAGGGATTTGGGGGGCTTGGTCAACAGCAGGTTAAAAATGAGCCAGCAGTGTGCCCAGGCATCCAGGAGGGCCAAACATATCCTGGGAGGCATCAAGCCATCATCCATCATTGCCAGCAGGTCCAGGGAGGTGATTGTCCCACTCTACACTGCACTGGTGCAGCCTCACCTTTATTACTGGTACTCTGGTGCCCAAAACTGCCCAAGAGGGACATAAAAATGTTGTAGAGTGTCCAGAGGAGGGCAACAAGGATTGTGAAGGATCTGGAGGGGAAATCTTCCAAGGAGAGGCTGAAGTGCCATGGTTTGTACAGTCTGGAGAAAAGGAAACTGAGGTGAAACCTCATTGCAGTCTGTGGCTTCCTGTCAAAGGGGGAGTAAAAGGGCAGGCACTGATGTCCTCTCTTTGGTGACCACTGATAGACCCAAGGGAACAGCATGAAGCTGAGACAGGGTCAGAAGTTTCAGTCAGATGTTAGGAAGAGGTTCTGTACTGAGAGGGTGGCTGGGCACTGGGACAGGCTCCCCAGGGAAGTGGTCACAGCACTGAGCTTGACTGATTTCAAGAAGTGTCTGGACAATGCACTGTCACATGCTGTGACTTGACTTGTCCCTGTGTGGAGCCAGGATTGGACTTGATGATGCTTATGAGGGCCTGCCAGCTCAGTATATTCTATGATTTGTTATTCTATCAACTCATCAGAAAACTAACAAACATGATAAACAAGGGCTCAATTCCCTAATTCATCATCTCAATTCATCATTTCATTAGGTTTCTACTTCACACATGCTCCAATTCAGACAGTGAGGGGGCAGGGTTGGACTAGATGACCTTTAAAGGTCATCAACCCAATACATTCTATGATTCTGTGAACAAAAGAGTTAACTAGAAGATGGTGTGAGTGCTCATCCTTTCTCCTCCACCATCGTGTCCTGTTGTGTTGGATCTATTTCAGAAATGTTTTGAGAAGATTGGTCTTTATTAATTCAGTTTTAACAGACTCTGTAGAAATTGCCAGAAAATTACTAATATAAGAATTATGGCCACATGAAACTGCCACCTGTAGAGTGACAGCAGCTTCATAATGATCTTTAGCCATTTCTGGGCTCTTTATTCTGTCTACATTTTGCCATCACTTTGAGCTAACTGTGCTGCTCCCAGGATACAGGACTTATCATAGGCTGGTTTAGACAAAAATCTGAGCAAGAGTTGAGTGAACAGTCACACTTATCTTAGAATTCTGTGATTATTATTCTGCTGGCAATGGTAGGGCTAGTCAAAGAAAGCTCTTCTCTACTTCAGACCTGCAAATGATTTCTGAGCAACAACAAAACAAAAAAGAAAAAAGTTCTGGAAGTGATTTTTAGAATGAGAACTTCCACAGATATTCTCCCTCCTTTCTGATCAACTATTTCATACCTTTTTTTTCATTAGCACTTAGTGTTGGTGAATGTAATATTTACATTGCTGTATATGTTGGATGTGGAAGATAATGTGAGATTTCAACCAAAATACTTCATTGGTTATGTGTAGCTTCCCTCCAGAAAAGCTACATTGAAACTGCACCTTTTTTCTTATTAATGACTGCAAGCCATTCTGCAGATGAATGTATTTTATAAATTCTGAAGCATGCAATTTAAAGAAATTAGAAAAAATGCATTAGAATCATTATTGATATAATCTTTGTCTCTGCAGAACAGTCACTGAACTTGTAATCTACTTTTGTGGCTAAATACAGTTTTATATTGCAGTGAGCCAAATGAATAATTTTTTATCACTTAGAAGAAGACATCCCACTTCCTCTTTCCTCCATCTTCCTTCTATAATCAAACACTCTTTTCACCTTCTGTTAACTTTGGCACTTGTCTGTTTGCACTGTGAACTTATTCCAGATAAACACACACATTTTTGTCGATAATGAATTGAGTCATCTTATCATGTGATCAAAGGAGTACTGGCAAAAGCTGGGAAGAGGGAGCTACACAATTGTGAACAGGAGGGCAGAAGTCTCAACTGCAGTGTGACACCAAATTTTCTCTCCCTCACAACCATTTCTCCACCTCTCCACTCCTCCTCTCCCTCCCCTTCCCTCCCTCATTGCCTTTCCCATGAAACCTTTTATAACTGAACTTACTACTACTGAAAATCTTATTACTGTAGTAAATAACACAGTGCCTACTACACATCATGGTTACATCATTTTTATATCTGGTGTAGACTTGGAATAGCATAAACTTGGCTCAGTTTTCCTTCACAACAAATACCCATAGAATGTAATCCAACCACTAGCAATTCATTTCACAATGTACTTCAGGTAATCCAGGGGTGTGTTGATAATTTTTTCCTAAAAAATTAGCAAGAAAATGGCACCATTCTGATGGTCAATATGAAGAACCTAGGGAAAATGTGAGGAAAACAGGTTTTATTGTTTATGGGGGGGATGACTATCAAAATAATTATTCAATATAGAGAAACAGTTAAACATCATCATCAAAGTACCTGTTGTCTCCCTTGGCTTTTTGAATAATTTCACATAAAATACAAATTAGAAAGGTCATTCAGTGTGTCTCCTTAGCACTGATTTTTAAAATTTCAGAAAGAAGCAAGTGTTCTAAAATACTTGTTACTTTCCATGGGGTGACACCTTAAAGCTTAGGTATCTCTAAGGGCTTTGAGGTCAAGGTCAACCCTTGGTATCTTATATGTGCTATATATAGTACAACCACCATACTGTTTCCAGAGCAAAGAGCAGAGAACAAACCTGTACTGAACACTGAGGAGATAGCAGATTGCACCCTTAATAAAATTAAGGTGGGCTCTGCCCTTTAGAGGGTTGTGAAAGCTGACTCAATGTTGTTTGTTGGGATAAAGAATAACTATAAATTTATCAGCAGAGGAATGAAGCAACATGTTTCTTTTCAGATGCACTCCAGGAAACATTTTAATTTAACTATGAAATTAAAAGCAGTCTTGGACTGGATGGGAAATTGATATAATTTTAACTCATATGTCACTGCTATATATGTTCAACAAAATAAGATGAGTCAATAAATCAGAATTATAGTATAAAATCATAGAATCAAAGAATTGTTAGGGTTGGAAGAGACTTTCAAGATCATCCAGTCCAACCATTAACCTACAGCCACCAAGTCTTTTAAATACCTCTAGTATTACTCTTTCAGTAAAGATGGGCCCCTCACTTCCAGAAGGACGTTGAGGT
>VXBZ01012470.1:606546-622245 GCA_013399135.1 Heliornis fulica | reverse complement strand
ACTTGTTCCTTTGTGGAAGTACTACAGTTTCAATGAGGATTCAGTCTAATGGATCAGACTCAACACTCTGGTTTAGCAGTAGGTATTAATGTCCTGAATCCAGAAATACCAATGAGAAACACATCAGACTGAAATGCATAAGTAATAAAATAGTCAGGGTGTGACTTAGCCAGTGACTATAACTCATATCTGAATGTTTTCAAGGTGTATTTCTTTGATCAGGATGGTTTTGTTTAAAAAAGTAAATAAGTTCTTTACAGTTACTGCTTCTTCCTTTTACTAATAACATGAGCTTTGAAAACAGCTGCTACTTTTTTCCATTGTTTAAAAAATACTTGTTAGCATACTCAAAAAAAGAGGTAACTAGCAGTACTGCAATTTCCTAAATTAATATAATCACAAGCTAGCAAAGTTCAAAATAGCTAGGATGTCAGCAGCAGACTAATGGGGCTCTGTGCTTCACAATCTGCTAATAATAATAGTATAAGAATAGCTAACAACTGTAACTATTCCCTAAATTTGAGGAAACATCCCGTTCCTTATGTTCCTCAAAGCACCCAGAATGGTTTGCTCCAACCTATGGCACCATCAACCTCTGTACTATAAGGTGAACCTGATATTCTTCACTTGTCTTCTTTGAACCAGCCAGTCTACCTACTGTGTGTTGAGATATTGTTTAGATAGTGCTGATGGACTGTCCTGGACAAGCTCAAGGGAAAAGTGTGGGAGAAGTTTGTGGCAAATAAGGTTTGTAAGCCACTGCAACTGCTGACATCAGTTTGTGAGTGTTACTTTTCAGAGCACAATGCCAACATGAGGTCCTCCTTCCCACTTACACAGAAGTTGACCTAGTGCTCCACTGTATCCTCCACTTTAACTCCTCGCCCACCCCCGGCCACCACTGAGCTTTGAATGAAGATGAGATGACTTTCATAAAGCTTTTAGTGTTACTGCTCATTGTCTTGTAATATCATGTATGATTGATACAGCAGGATTAAGAAATTTATTATAATCTTCATCAATTTAAAGTCTCCATTTGATTTAATGAATTGAGAGTTTATCGGAAAAGCTTTTATCCACGGTCATTGACTTGAGTTCCCTTGGCCTGGCTTCTGGAGGAGATGCACTCTAACTTGTTTGAGAGCAGAAGTGGTACAGGTCAATTCTTATTTGCATTTCCAACTAGGAAAAGTAACAGGCTGGGGTGAGTGTGAACCATCTACTATTTATCTTCTAGGTATCTTTTAAGTAGTATGGTATAGGAGGTAACATGGTCTGTTGGGAAGGCACCAGTGTTAGAGCTGGAAGATTCATGTTCCATCCTCATCTTTACCTCTAAATTCCTAGATAATAGTCTAGATGCCCTTGGGCAAATTAGTTATTTGATAGCCTATTTCCTATCTATGCAATGGTTAAAACCATAATTTTAAAGTCATTTCCTTGCAAGCCAGTTTTTGAGGGCATGTCAGTAGATTGACCTGGTACTGGGCATACATGTATGAGAAGGTGCATTGTCTATATGCTTTATAGGCCTCTATAAATTATAAAGGCTACTGCACAGAAAGTCTATTTTAAATAAGACTAGCTCTAAAATGCAATATAAACTAAGATTTAATTTTAAATGTAGCAGTTTTGTCTTTTGAAGTGGCATAGAGTATCTGAGAGAGAATTTCTGTTAAAACCCAAAACTACCGGCTTATATTTAACTGTTCATAATATGTAAACACTTTTTTTTGGGTAGACCAATGAAAAAATATAAAATGGAGAGCAGAAGTTGATAAATACTAAGATATACCACAAAAGTGGCATACACATGGTGTTTACACCACATGGTGTACGTGTCTGTATACATGTTAAAAAAAGACAATTAGTTAATAAGAAAGTAAAAGATCCTCAGCATGAGTGTTGTGTACATTCTGCATTACTTAAGTTCGATTTTGGATATAGATCTCTATATACTAGGTAAAAAGCAATGGATGTTATTTAAAATACACCTAAGGCTTTCCAATAGAATTTTAATAAAATTAGATTCTTAGGTGAGATCTCAGTTATATTACTAAGTAAAATGTAAAGTACATGAGTTCAACACCTTGAAAATTGCAGAGGCATTTCTGCTACATATAGGGCATGTCACACAGTTCCAGTCAACCATTAGAACTGTGGCTTTATTTTTTTATGATTTTATTTTATTAGTGGATTGAGTTATTTGGGCTAACAACAGTCCTTTCCAAAGGCATGCCATGGAACTCCATTTTCCTGCCTGTTTGGTCGAAGGGGAATTGATGAGAGAAATGTATTTTCCCTTCAAAACCAGAATAAACTACATCCTCCAGTTTGCACCACAGGTCTTTGTTGCATATTTTATACATCATTCTACCAAAAATGAATAGAGAATAGCAAACCACAGAACATACAGCAGAGATCCAAATCACTTTTGAACACAGATGAGAGGGGTGATTTATCCTTGTCTGTGTCATTGTTAGTGGTGTAAAATTTAACACTGATTTCAGGATGGGCAATTCTGATTTCTCTCCAAGTACAAATGGCATTTGGTACTAGCATTCTTTGCCACTTCTGATTATTGCTATTAAAACACTGAGCAAATTTGGCTTTTTTTTTCTTTCATGTGTAGGAGAGAGGGTCCTGTTTAAATTTGAACAAGGTTTGTAATTCTTTAACAAGTTGTGAGAGAATGTTTAATGCAGATACTTTCATGTCACAGAAAGACTCAATTTAAAGCTAAAAAATGACATCCCTGAGTGTGTAGATGTTTGAAGACCAGGGTTATTGGGATGTCTCCCAGAGAAAATGCCCTATATGCCCCCACAGCATTGTGGAAGTGAGTTGGAGAAAGAGAAGTTGAAGGAAGATGAGTTTGGGCAGGAGAGGAAAGGAAGAGCTGGGAGCAAATGAAGCCTATCAAAATAGCAAAGTACCAAGATTTTCAGTGGAGCAGAAGAAATGTCTTGTTAGCAGAGGACATGCAGAGCACCTAAAAGTGCAAATAGAGATTGGGGATGGCAGCAGGAATACAAATCTCTCAGCCAGAAAGTGGGAGATGCGCAGGGCGTAGAGGAGGGTGGCCTGGTAGGAAGGCAGGGGAAGCCAAAGGGTGTCTTAGGTGGTTTAACTTCTGAACAGTCAATAAGACTAGAAGAGGTTGATTATGCTGAAGATCCTATTTGAATTTTTCTCTGCTTTTTTTTTTAATGCAATAAAATATAATCTTTCCTCCCCAATAACATTTTTATGTGTGTGTATTAGATATATGAATATATATTACCTCCTGACTAATTTCCCAGGGAAATAAAAAATATTTTCTTGAGTTACAGGGAAGATTTATGATATATTTTTTGAATGGTAATTTGCAAAATAAGCTTGAAATCAATGTATCTTCAGGCCCTCTCCCCTCTGATTAAAATGAAGGGCATCATTCCTGTACAGCTTCTAGTCTTATGTGATACAGTAAAGTTACTGTGAAGGAATTCAACTTTCAGGGTGCCACTTACCACCATCAATAGTCCAAAATATTGAGCAGTTTATTTATAATTCCAGCATTAATCCTTATACGAAGGCAATGCCATACTGTACATCAAAATCCTAAGGGATGGAAATCAAAGGAATTTTTCATGGAGCTCGGAAGCATTTGATATGACAAATACTTCATAAAATTAGAAAAACCTTATCATTTAAAAGATGAATCACACTGGGTTGTAACTGCCCTGCTGTGCTTTGCATTCTGTCTGCTGATATCTAGCATTTCAAGTGCATATATCATCGACCTCCTTATCTGTACTTTACAATCATTCTTTTTTCCTTTTCTTGGTGGTGTTACAAAAATTTTGCTGATCACTCATCTTTAATTTTAGTTTTGGAAGTGTTCAGTGGTTAATTTAAAGTATGCTTAAGGTAACATTTAAGCTCAAATTGCTGTACTGGGATTTCTGGGGAAGAGGGAAGAAAACTTTATATACTGCCTTTTCCTCCAAGAACACCAGGGAAAACAGATCTCTGGTACAATCCACACACATGACAGGAAAAGATACTGTTTTTTCTCAGTAATTTATCACCTTCTGTATGATGGAAAGCCTAGTTTTCCAAAAGAAATATCAGGGAGGGGAAAAAAAACCCTGAAACAAACATATTCAGTACAGGTGAGAAACTCAATGACTAAAGGACAAGCTTATTTCCCGTGTTTCTGAGGGACCTTGGTCTACTAGTTACAAATTCTAATGGGGATGCTGAGGTAAGACCCTGCTGTGTAATTACTGTCTCATTTGTAGTGGGTTTTGGGGAAAGATGTTGTTCCATGAAAAATCTGTTTAGACATTTCATAACACATCTCATATGAACACTATTTTCTAGCGTGTTTTCAACCAAGCAAAATGTGATATGTCATCGTGACTGTAACAGAGAACCATATTTTTAAACAGATGTCATTTTTCTTGTGATTACTGTATTCCATTATGAATCACCTCCGTTGGAGGGGGAAAATTCGTCTCTAAATGTACAAAACCTTATACCTGAAATACACTGTGTTCTGGAAACATTAATAACAGGACACAGTAGTCCTCCTGTGCCAGTCTCAAATGCCAGTAGCTCTTCAGAGGAGAAATGCTGAGGTTTAGGAAGATCTCACTAGGTGTTACAGATATGAATTTTTACATCAAAACCAGCATGTTGCAACACCAATAAAGCCTTTCAGTATAAACAAACATAATTGACAACACTGGGTATCAAATGATCTATAAAGTACTCTATTCATTGTAAGATGGCTGCGGAGATTTAATAGGCAGCAGAAAGTTGCTATAAAATACCATAATGTTGCACATAAGAGAGCTGCTAATTAGAATTGTCAATCAGAGATTGATCACTACCTCATAAACTGTGTAAGATGTTGCTGCATCCAAGCAATTGTGTTATCTTAAGGGTACAAGAAACTGCAGCATTCAGCTCCTAGCTGTCAGCAGGATTTCACGGAGCCGAGATCTGTTCTATCACCGCAGTCTGTTCAGCAGCCCTTCCGAGAACACCTAGGGCATCGTGAACTTCACAGCCTGCTGATGGAAAGGAATCCTGTTTTGTAATGGTTTTTATATATATATTTATATCAGAGTTTTTAATTTAGAAAAATAAATTGTAGTGTCATGTTTGCTCCCCCATTATTTTTTTTTTTGTATCAACACATAAATGGAAGGTATTAACGGAGAGGTTCTTCACATTTCATGTGGACACTGCTTCCTTGAAGTTTATATATTGCTTTCTCTTTGAATAAGTTTGGCCCTCATGTATTTCTTTTTGTGCACCATGTTGGGAAGGAACTGTGCTTTCTGCAGCTCCATGCCAATAGGTGAACTCTTGTTTTTAGAGTGTTCTGATATCCTGAAGGAAAAAAGGAATATATTGGAGAGGATATAAAAAAATCTTGATAAGGTTCAATAGGAAATACAGCATGAGGAAAGTTGGTGCCAGCTACTTGCAAAATCAACTGAAGACTGGTTTTATTTTAGACTAACAAGGACTTGATGTTATATTTTTTAATTCAGCATATTTGGATTCTCTCTATAGAAATTGTGTTTTCAGAAAATGTCTCCCCAACCAGCTCTGGATTATCCAAAAAGAGACAGGTTATAACGAGTTTGCTGTGAGATGTTTGGAATGGTGATGCCATGTAGCTGTTAAAGGTCACAAAATTTGAAATAATTGTTTTTAAAATATTTCTATTTCTCCACGTGACAATGCTACCAGTCAAAATATCTGTAGAGTGTCTGGAAGGAAGAAATCTTAAGAAAGCTATATTTGATCTCTCTGGAAAAGCCTGGGTTGCAGAGTAAATTTAGGTGGGAAGGGACCCCAGGAGCTCTCTGGTCAGGTCTGCCCCAGCAGGGTCAGCTCTGAGGCCTGGCCCACTGGCTCAGGGCTTAATCCACTTGGGTGTTGCAGATCTCCGAGGCTGGAGATGGTATGGTATATCTGGGCAAGTTTGCTTGACTTCCTTCATGGGGAAAAATGGTTTTCCTCTCATCTATTTTGAATCATTGTTCATTAATTTTGAAGTATTAGTGTGACAACTGAAAGGATAATGGTGATAGTGAGTCATTCATGACCAAAAGTAAAATTACTTTAAGCTACTGTCTTGAAGAGAGACAACAAAGCTCATCCAGATCCGGGATTTATTTTATGGCAGTTGTGATTATCCATGGGGAACAATGACTTGCACTTAAGGCTTGTATGCAATGTTTTGCAAAGCAATTCTCCAAACTGTAAGTGTTATGAAGGTTAATTTAATACAGAATTAATGAAGAGACTATAACTCATCCTCCCTAATGTTAATCATTCAAAACATCTTTACTTGTTAACTGACTACTGTCAATTATCATCTCTAAGAGATGCTGAATAGGTAATTTCTTGTATACTGAGTCTTGTCAGTATTTTATAAAACAGTCAGCATCTCATTCAGAAAGCCTGAATTTTGAAAGCACAAAAAACCCTGTTAGAACAGATGGTTTCTGTGATTGACGCCCTAATGCACAGTTTCAACTCTGTCTAGTCACTTTAACAGGAAAGTGTTTTAAGGATTCACCAGTTGGCTTGTCAAATTAGCATCAGGGACCAGTTTGGGTGTAAAATCACAAGCATAAATTGGTGACCTGAGAGTGGAGGAAATATTAGCTAAAAGGAAACTTTTAACTTGAAAAGCCTTTTCTGTGTTCTGATAACATCACCAAGCAGAGGCATTGACCAATTGGCACTCTTGTGCAGGGTGTGTGTTCTTCTGCACTGAAGTTGTGGATCTGCCTACTGCTCCACCATGAAATCATAAGGTGAATTATAGAATGATTAGGGGTTAGAAGCAACTCCCAGAGGTCATCCAGTCCAACCCCCCTGCAAGAAGCAGGGACACCCCCAACTAGAAGAAAGGATATTTGTGAGTCCCTTGTGCCTGTAGTCTGATGGCTACATGATTCCACTACCATTGAAATTTTGGCTCTAGCCCATCCTTAATGAAGGGCTGTTTAGAAAGCCATGTTTAACTGAACTGATGAGAATGGTCGAATAGCCTAATTAAGTATGCATAGGTTTGCTAAGTCTAGCAGTCATCAGATGCTTTGTACTTAGTCCATTACTTTGTCCTCAGGAAAATTGACTTTCACATAAATAAATGCTTGGTTTGGGTAATGTTCTGATTAGGTGTTGTTTTGTCTGTGTGTAGAAAGTCTTTAGCAGGGGAGGGGGAAGATGTTGTAGACAAACTATGTAACTGGGAAAAATTGCAAGCATACATATTATTTACTCAATGCAAGTCTACATTATTCTTTCAGAAGACTTCTGTGAACAGAATAAGACCTATAACAAATACTGCCTTTTAGAGGATGCAGCTTTCTGATTCCTGTTTAATTATGCAAGAATATTTCTGTGCCAATGATACATGCCTGGAGGGGAAAAATAAAGGCATGGCAGAAGAGCAAGAAGGAAAGAGTAAAGAAAAAGTGAAAAAAAAAACCAACCCCAACCAAACAGTAAATGTATAGCAAGGGAAAGGGAAAAGGGCAAAAAAGAGGTATATCAAGTTGTTAAAGATAGAGTGGAGTAGGAAGTATCGGGTTCAAAACAAGCTATAAAGTGGGGATAAGCTCTGAATCTTCTGCCACAGGATGTTGAGAAAATCTGTACTCTGTCTCCATTGATTTTTCACAGTCAATATTACTTCCATAGGCTGTACATGTTTAGCTTAGATGTCTTTAGGAGAGAGAAGAAAATAAAGAAGTGTAGTAAACAGACTTTACATTCAGGTAGAAGCTAGGAAGTCACTGAAGAAAAATTCCCTCTGGATAGCTCAGGATTTGGAAAGCACATCTGGTAGGTGCTGGGCTGCTGGTGGTGGGAAAGTCAGGGACAGGCTTTGGCTTGTGCTTGCTGTTGGAGATGTTGGATGTGGGGTCTGGCATCACTAATCTGGCCCTTCAGGACTACTCCCATGTTAGGAAAAGAAAGCAACTGACAGAAAAGCACCATCAGTCCATGCTGCCAAGGCAAGCTTGTAGACTTAAAAAGAAGGGTTCAAACAGAGCCAGAGGATTTCCAAAGGGTTAATATCCATTTTCCTTTGTTCTTCGTGGCACAGGACTTGCCTGGCTTTCAGCTACTTCCCTTCCTTTCGGTGAGGTGGCTTCCACTTGCTGCTTTCTTTATGACATTGCTGAAACCCATCATTCTCCTTAAGTACACTTTTGTCCTTATGGCTCCCCAGGCAGGTATTATCTCTCATCACTCAGTACTCAGACTTACGCTGTGCTCAAGTATAGTTTGTGCTAATCTCCTTAACTCCGAGGAATTCCTAACGTATATCTCCAGCATATGCAAGGTTTTCTTTGGAGAGATGAATGTGAGGCACAGCTCTGAACTGCACGTTGCTCAGGAGTGTTTGGAATGGCACAATTTAGCTGTGAAACTGTCATTTGAAATGCGAAGATCTTGCTAGGAACTCACTTGTAATATTGCTGTGAGCTTGATGCTGAGGTGATATAAAGTTGTGCTTGTACAAGAGGATGAGCTCTCTGTGAGGGTTGGGGAAAGGGTTTACCAGCAGCACCTCAGCACAGGTCTGTGCTGCTGTTGCTGGCATGTCCTCAACAGGGTGGGTGGGAAACGGGACCCTGAGTCATCCCTTTGCAAACCTTGGTCAGTGGGCGTGATGCAGAGGCGGGAGGTGCTATGGGAGAGTAAGTGCTAAGGCTCTGGGTTAGAGTGAAAAGGACAGAGTCTGGGATTTTCTGAGTCATGATTTTGTTTCTCCCTTGTTAGTAGAGTGGTTCACTCTGCATACCCTTAGTAAAGGGTATGCAGAGTGAACCACTGCCATCCAAATCTTTTTTTTTTTTTCCCTTTCTCCTGTCTGATCTTTCACTGGTATAAAGCATAGAATCATAGAATGATTAGAGTTGGAAGGGACTCCCAGAGAGCCCAACCCCCCTGCAAGAAGCAGGGACACCCCCAACTAGATCAGGTTGCTCAGGGCCTCATCCAACCTGGCCTTGAACGTCTCCAGGGATGGGGCATCCACCACCTCTCTGGGCAACCTGCTTCAGTGCTCCACCACTCTTACAGGAAAGAACTTTTTTCTAATATCCAATCTAAATCTCCCTCCCTCTATTTTAAAACCATCACCCCTTGTCCTGTCACAACAGGCCCTACTGAACAGCCTCTCCCCATCTTTCTTGTAGGCCCCCTTGAGGTCCTGGCAGAGCGCTAGAAGGTCTCCCCGGAGCCTCCTCTTCTCCAGGCTGAACTGCCCCAACTCTCTCAGCCTGTCCTCGTAGGAAAGGTGCTCTAGCCCCTTTATCATCTTTGTGGCCTCCTCTGGACCCTCTCCAACTGGTCCATGTCCTTCTCATGTTGGGGGTTCCAGCACTGGACACAGTACTCCAGGTGAGGTCTCCGGAGGGCAGAGTAGAGGGGGAGAATCCCCTCCCTCGACCTGCTGGCCATGTTGCCTTGCAAAAGATGGGCAAGCTTTTTTCTACCCTGATTAACTTTTTCTTTAGCAAACTATGGGAAAATTAAGGAACACATCCTATTTAAAATGTAAAAGTACTGTTATGGTGTGCAAATGCTTTGCAAAATGTCATCTCTGCTTAGGCTGGGAATAATTATTTGAGTTTTGCATCCGTGTGAGAAATACACTCCTCCAAATACAATGAAATGTATTCCAAAGTTCCACATCTAATGTGCAGTCAAAATGGAGAGATTATATGTGCCTGTAAAGCAGAAATACTTTTCTCTGCTTCTCAAAGGTAATTATATATAATTCAACACATATAGAAAATAATTATAAGCTGGGTGTTTAATTTCAAATCTGAAGTGATAAAACCCCACACAGTTTTAAAGTGAATAATTTGTGTAAGTTTGAAGTTTGTAATCCTTTCTAACAGCTTCTTTGAAGCAGTATTGCATCACAGACAATGCTTTATCATGCATTACACAAGGGAATTAGGTCAGTTTTATTGAAAGTATAGGGGACTGTTTACCTCAGACAAAATTGCAAGGTGATAAATACGAGTAATGTCAAAGTTTAACTACCCAAACCGTTGTTAATTACCCATTTCTAGATGATTATTAGGAAAAAAAATAAATTAAAAGAATTACTGTTTCCCTGCATGAAATGTTAAGAAACTTCATGTGAGAGCAGTATAAGAGTGCCTCCAAGTGGCACCTATCTAAATTCCACTTCAAAGGAAAAGTTGAAACAAGCTGAAGGAATTAGTTTGCAAAAACAAGCTAAACGGATCTTATTATACTTTTGTTCTCATAGCCCATTTAATTCCTTACAGCATCATAGACATTTGTGTGTGCTTGTTAATGCGACTTGCAGGGTGTTATTAGGTAACCACAAAAGAAGGATATTTAATCTGAATCAGTGTTTAGAGAAATGCCTTTGCTACAGTTGCAATGGTCATTCTTTAATTTTAATAGTTAAATTAAAATTATTGAAACAGCATGTCATGTCATCAGTGTTTCTTGGGAGCTGTCTATATGCAGAAATCGTGTTTTCCTTTGCTTTCATGGTGCTTCCCTACTAAGGGGTCCCATACTCCCAGCTGGCATCTGAGCAAGGGCAAAGTGCCAGCCTCTGATCTGCACCTCGCATGGCTTCGCGGGTCTCTGCTTGGCGTTCAGGCTCACCGCTGCCATTGATGTCCGTGCAAGGAGCAAGGGTAGACTATGTGACAGGGAGACTTTTTTGCCCTACAGCAGAAGGTAAATGAAGTGGAGTGACTATCTGACAGGGAAGATCTGTGCTTCAGTTAAGCTGTGATGTGGTAGTGCTGAAAAGATTGGAAGAGTCTGTCTGCTCGCTAACGCAGGATGGTGAATTTTGTAGGCACGGTCGCGTGCTGGAAAACCGTGGGAAAAGAGAAGTGTGTCTTCCTGTGCTCTCTGAGGTATGGGCTTTGGATAGACCAAAGGAACATTTTAATATCAAACTCCTCTTGGTTCTGAAACCCATTGGAACTAGAAGAATATCCATTTGAAGCTCTGTGGAAGTGAAGTTCTGGAACTGACCGTCTCAGGAGGTTGTGGAGACAGCACCAGCCTGTTCACAAAGTCCGTAGACAAATCCATGGATAACAGCTCATGAAAATACACTGATGGAAGGGGTCAGGCAGAGATGTGTGCATCAATATCCATAATCCAATAAACATGGTATTTGGAGAAGACTGCAGATCATGGTAAGTCATGCAGGCTTTCCCAGCTGGACTAGATAGACTAAGGGTCTCACCCAGTAGGGAATTTCCTTGCCCTTAATGGAGGATTATACCCCACAAGTGGAAGAGAATTGATTACAGAGCAGATTACTTTTTATTTTCCCTCTCTATTATAAGATCTGTAACTGTAGTCTCAAAGTTTTAATCACCAAAGATGAAAATCACTCATATAAAGAAGGCTTTATGCCAAATTCAAGAACATCACAAAATTATACGGGAACAAGTTCCATGAGATTTGTGTGTCTCTTTCTTAAAGGTGTCTGAAGTTATTGTATCTTTTTTAAGTAGGAAATAACTTGATATCTGAGAGAAAATCACTGTCTAAGAAACCTAGTAATTTAAATAATTTTTCATGATTGACAGGTTATAACACCCACAACTAATATGTAACTACTTGAAAGCAGACTTTACAGTTTACAGATAGATTAAAAGAAATCAGGAAAAGAGTTCATTTTTCACAGTGAAATAATATAGCATAGATTCAGCTTTCCTTTGAATAAGTAATCTGTATGAGAGATAATCAGCTGATATACATTAGGAGAAAAACAGAAAATATAGATAAATGTTGCACTTAGATGGGTTTGTGTTTTTGTAGAGGCCTTTGTAAAGACTGTAGCACTTAACACCACCTAGTTTTACAAGCCTGTCTACACATTAAAGAGTCGGGTCTTAAGTTTAGACATGAAAAGAATAACAGCAGCAATACAGCCTGGGAAAACACAAGTGCAAATATCCGGCCTTTGTAACCTGCGTCGTGATTTACCTTTGATCTAAATGAATGACTGCACTTTTTGCTGAATGTTTTCTGTGTCTATCTGAAGACTGTTGTTTTGTAGCTTTTTTTAAGATAAATCATGTTTTGGCTCACTTGGAGTTTTATGTGTGAAATACCTTCGTTTCTTTTCAATAGTGATTTGCAGTTTAGTAATCCTTGGAATGGCTTTGTTGGAAGAAAGAGCTTTGTCAGAGATCAGTCTGGAGGAAACGGAAAGAAGATTTAAGAGACTAGCTAAAATAGAGGAGAAATTTGAGGAAAACATATCTGAGGAACCTATCTGAGAAGAAAAGAAAATGGTAAATGAGAAAAAGTACTGATGGATTTTTTTCAGATTATAATATGTAGTTTATACAGCAGCCATATAATACTCCAGACCTTGATCTATAGGGAGCTCAAAACAAGTTGGAGATTGGTAGGCAGAACTGAGCTGGCAGGGGCTGAATGTTGTTGGAAAGTGCATTATTTATTACTAACATGGAGACTATTGACCCAAATGGCAAGGATTTTAAAATTATTTTCACAGAATCAATTTTGGTAGAATCCTATTTCAGTCTTTGGACTCTCTCAGTTCTTTTAAACGCTCCTCAGTGGTAGTTTTCCTGTCTTTAAACTTCTTTTTTTTTATTATTTTATTTTCCTAATGTGGAGCCTTTACAAGTGATCTGTCACAATTTCATTAACTGTGTTATCACTATGTAATACATTTTTTAGGAAGATATGAATATAAGTTGCATAGTGGCTATGTTCTCTATTAGGAAATGCTCATCTTAAAAAGAAGGGACTAATAAGTTCCATAGCTGATGACCTAAGCCACCTTTTAAAAATTCACTCATAGCTACATAACACAAGATGAGCACAGAGGAGAACTCAAACTATGCATAAGTGGTGAATTAGGGGTGAAACCGCTGCATCTGAGGTTTGATGCAGTAGGTATAAAAGAAATACCCTTTCATTTGCTAATTGTGAAATAATTTCTTACTTCTTTTCCTTCTCAAGTTCTCTTCAGAAGGTATCTGCTGGTATCATCCATGCTTATGACACAGTGACTACTCAGAGAATACCCTGGGGACACAGCCAATGGCAGTGGCCATGGCAATGGCCTGACATTTTAATAAAACCCTTTAAGCACAATGAGTAATAAGAGCTTTGGGCCAGACTCAGCGCAGCTGATTTAAGATGATATGATTTATGCCCCCGTCAGCTCTTGTCTCAGTATGTCTTGCAGGACAAGAGTCTTCTGCTGGAATGTTGTCTAATTAATATTACTGCAGAAAGAGAGAATCTGTTGCCCAGTGGTTAGGAAACAGAGGGGATGCTGACCACCCATGTTCAAGCATCTGGTTTGAAGCAATCGGGTGTTTGCCCTCCAAGCAGCTACTGCAGAAGAGGGAAGCACCTACTGCTGTGCTGACCACCAGTGCTGGACCTGTGAAGAAGCTACAGCTCCTTTAATTTGCTTTCTACCAGCACCTCTGCATTGCATCAATTTGATCCTCTGTGTTGTTCTTTTTATCATTTTTAAAGAACAATAAAGAAAACGAAGAGGTTTTCACAATGGTTGCACTCCATCTCCAGACACTGAGAAGATTACTTCTCTGGCTTTTAAGTCTCTTTATTTCAAAAGATTATCTGCTAACTACCTATATCTCTATAATCTTATCAAAAAAAGCAGTTGTTCAGAAATGCTTTAGAAGGCATTAATTCAGAATTAGATAACTCTTTAGAGAACATCTCAAACTCACAAGTATATAATGAGTTTAAATTTTTTGTAGAAAATTAATCTTAGTTCATAATTTTGTGGAAGTACTGCTTATAACTCTTCTGCTAGGAAAAAAAATATTAAATAGCAATGCCTGCATGATTCAGCATTAGTCAGGAGTGTCACCAATGCCAAAAATGTGAGTCAGGCTCTGCCATGTGTTATGGTTACAGAGGAGATGGACCCATGCTCTAATTCTGAAATACCATTTAAAAGTACAATAACCTGACGTGTCTTTGGCATCAGAGTTGTGTTTTGTTCCCCAAGCAAAGAGAAATGTAACTGTTTAGTTAAAAGTAAGAAGGTGCAATTCAATGAACAAATGGTGGTCCCTTGATAGTTCACATTTTGAGAGTCTTGCAGCTAGGAGAAAGGCTAATCTCAAGGTGTCAGAAATAGCAACAAGACACTGTCTTTCCTCCTGATTTTCTTTGGTTAGCTGCTCTCCTGGATTAGGGAAGACTCTCTGCTCCTTNGACACTGTCTTTCCTCCTGATTTTTCTCTTGGATGAGGGAAGACTCTCTGCTTCTCCTACTAGAGAAATCAGTCTGGTGACTTGGCTCTGTCTCTACCTGGGTTTGGGGCACAAGGTTTCTCTCCAGCAGTGTTGTCAGTGAAGCTTGATTTAATTTTTCCTTGTCTTTTTAAAGAAATACTCAAAGGATCTTTCCAGTTTTTGTTTCCAGGTCTGCAGAAGATGAAAGATTTAGAAGGCATCTTCCCAAAGAGGACACTCCACCATAGCAGTTCCTTTAGAAATCAGATAGTCCCACACATCCCATGCCTCCCATACTATCTCTGGTTTACATTAGAGTTTGTGACCATCTGCTTGTACTATTTGCATCTATGTTTATTTGTGTATGCATATATCGATGAACATATCTCACACACCTTTTCCTCAAGAGACACCCCCAAAAATGTGGCAGCAGAACTTCAGTTGAGATGGTTCTCACCCACCAGTTTGGAGGAAGAACTGGTTCTAGTCAGTTGCTATAGCAATTTTCAGAGGTGTGAACGTGGCTTAATAGTGTCATCTTGGAGCACTATAAATCTAAAGTAATGCCTGCCAAACTATTACATTCTGAAAATCCCATACTAAGGGAGTTAATAAAATTGATATGTGTGCAAATGGCATTTATAAGTTGCACATTACCAGTAGTGTGCTCAGCCCCGTTCCAATAAAAATCAGTTGCAAAACTCTCGTTGACTTTATGGCATTCAAGATGAAGCCCAACATCTAGCTGTGATTAAGTATGCAGTCTTGACAATTCGATGAAGAAGAGATAAAAAGCAATGATCCTATGGAGAACAAAGCTTCTCCTCTATTTATCAACAAACACATTCAAAATCTTCCATCATTAAATTATACATCAATAATATTATAAAACGGAACAGGGAAAAAAAGTGAGTGTCAAACTAAAATCTTTGATGTAAGAACTTGCTCAAGATGATGAAAAGCAAAGCCCAATATAGCTGTCTAATAAAGCCTGCTAAGTGTATAAAATAGATGTACCTTTTCTATAGAGTATGACTTTATAATTAATGCTAAATCATTTATTTTTATAATTAGTGATGGTTAAATAATGTTCTTTAGCAAAACTGTTACATATTCATTTATACTATTTCTGCAGTTTCTATGTATTTGTGTTATGAGACCATGGGGTCAGCAAGGGTTCTAAAAACATTTTCAGCCTATGTCAGCTGTAAGGCAAATGCAAAACATTTTAGTCATTTAGCAACCAGTAACAGTATGGGCTGCTGTTGTGGAAGAGGTATGGTATTAAGGCAACAGGCATTAGACTGCCATGTCTCAGGGGTCTGCTTCAGTTTCTTTATCACAGATCTGTTTGTAGAGAGCCCAACTAAGCTTGCTTTCCTTCTTTCCTCTTTTTTT
>VXBZ01012470.1:551512-606529 GCA_013399135.1 Heliornis fulica | reverse complement strand
TTTTTTTTTTTAATAAGATATGCTAGCTAATTTGTTCACCTAATAGCCCTGACTTCAATGGGATTGCTTATACCTGTTTTTTGAGTAGAAGAGAGCCCTGGTTTGGTAAATTTTTCATAGATAGTACTATTACTCCTTGCTAGTATCATTAGAGTAAGGCATTTACCTGTATGGGGCAGGCTTTCTGAAGTTCACACTCTGTAACTAAGACACTGCAATGTTAGTTTTAATTCTGTATGAAGTTGTTGATGCTCACCTCTCTGCTCCTTGATGTCAAGGTACACTTAGACATGCTAAGGTACTTTAGGTGCCATCAGATGGTGATAGGGAATAGCTGGCATTAATGACTACTTTCTCCACTGTAGCTTTATGGGTAGAAAGTTATTTGTGTAATTTCACAGTGTGCTCATTCATTTGCTGCCACACAGTAAATACTGGCATGTCACTGGCTAAACATTGCAGATACATGGATAGGTATTTTATTTCAAGGATCCAAGCAAATATAATTTTATCCTTTTCTGTAAAAAAGTCTACTCCACATTGCAACTTATCTGTTAAACTACCAGGCAATCAATGCTTTTATTGTGTATCAAGGTCAGTCTGTATTGCAGCAAAGACTTTAATAATAAAAAAAGTAAAACTGAAATATTCTGAACAGATACTTTTTAATTATATGAACCTGATCCTGTCTTTTAAAATTATATATCAGTGTGTCACGGTTACTTTGCAGTGTTTGCTTTTCAGAAGATAGAAATTGAAATTTTCTTCTTGCAGTGGAAAATGAATCCAGAAAAAAACAGTGCAAGGGAAGGGGCAGAAACACCACCAGCAGTGCAACCACCAGACTTTAGCTAGGGAGGTCCAGGGGGTCTGTGGCAGAAAATGACCGACTTCATCTCAGAAAACCTTTACAGCAATTGCAACAATTTCAGCAAGAATTATCAGCCAGATTTTATGTTTTAGTTTATGCTGTGAAGTTCATGTAAATTACACAATTTTACTTTCATGCTATTTTTCCTTCTTTCCTTCTTTCTTCTCAGCTAAGCATGAACCTCATCCTCCCTTTCTTCCTCATGAAATGGTTGGAGCTGGTAGCCAGCAATTATTCAGAAGTAAAGCAGATCAGCATAGCAAAGTTAAAGCAATAAAAGTAACAGTACAGACAGAAAAAATATTGCGTGATGGATCCAGATCTGCTGTGTTTCCGCATTAATCACAGTATTGATTTTAACTGGGATGACTTCTCAGCGTACCGACTTCAGACGCTTTTTGTCCTTTTGATTTTACTGCCACTGATTAGTATCTGTCCTTCTGTGTCCAGTGCAGAACTGCCCTCTGGAGAGAGTGCTTTCAGAAATACTTTTTTTTTCCTTAGTAAAATAATTACTTGAAGAAATTAAACCTATTAACTGCAGTTGAGTCATCTTGTATTCTTATTGGATAATTATGGAAAATTTATATATATAAATGCACAGATCTTGCTGAGGCCTGTTGCATCACATGGCTATAAACTATAGATGATTTCAGTTCAAACCATTTTGACAAAAATCCTGATGGAAAATATTAAGTTTTGGCATAGGCACTCCACAAAAGTGACAAAGCTTCTCAAGAAAAGCAACATACTGATTGGTCTGGAGGTGGAACTAACACGTGAAGCCAATGAACTGAGAAGTCAGGCTTTGTAATTAGTGAGGATATCTGAGTTATTGTCTTGGATGTACAATATATATTGTGCCATGAATTTAATCCTGTATTAGCAACACTCATTCTTGTCTTTCTATCACCTATAAATACATGTCCTTCTTATCTGTCCCTCTTCAACTAGACCTTTGCCCAGGCTATTTCCCATGAAAGGAATATTGTTCTGCCTCTCAGTAGCAAAGTCACTCTTTTGTTTGGTCATTATCCTTGTGAAGTCTTTTTTTTGTGTGTGTGTGTGTGTGTTTAGTTTTTCTTTTTGAAACTCTTTCTAGGAAATATCACACTCTCTGTTACTGAGTTCAGCAGCGCTGCTCAGAGATCAGATTGCTCAAAAACTTTATACTTAGTTTAACTGTAGCTGAATAACCAGATACCACTATCCAAAGGTTTAAGTGCATTTTTTACCTCTACTGCCCTGATATTTTTCCATTCCCTGTATCATCTCGCTCTGTGACAGCACAGGTATTTTGCTGACCCGGTTCAGCAGACCCTTTGGGGATGGGTGTCACAAATGGGGTGACAAAGGCGGAAAAGGGGGGTTTGTAAAAAAAAATGTATCTCTTAAACCCAAATAAGGAGTGGGGAATAGTCTCCTGCTTGCCTGCAGGGGCTTTGTATTAATGGGAACTGGGACAGCTGAGAGGGTGCATACAGCCAGGCTGTGGCTAGTGATGTAGTTCTGTTGCAGCTACCTTGTCTTACAATGTTTACATCTTTATTTTAACATAGAATATGACTATGAAACTGATAGGTCTTCGTACATAAACTACTAAAATTTCATGTCCTTTACGATGAGAATGATTGCAATTGACTTTAGCACAATATATTTTATAATTATTAAGACTGCCCATCCTTGTTAGTTCTTCTACGGCCTAATTGCCATTCTAAATATTCCTGCAAATGTGTATTGGCTTCCCTGGGCTGTTACTTTAACCTCTGGAAAACTATTTTTCTTTAACTAATGTGCAATTCTCATTCAATCAGGGGTGGCTGGGCTTGACTTTGTAACCTCTTGAATGCAGTAAAATCACTAGAGTAATGCTTAATGACATACAGGGCTGAAAATATATTTTAAGATTTGCAGGGCTGTTACTTTCTCAATTTCAAATTTATCAGACAATTACAATAATTAAATATTCAGTCTCCGTTTAACTTAACAGAGATGTTGGGCCTACTTAACAGATTTTATTAAGCTCATGGGTCAAAATTAATTTGTTAAAACTACTTAATGCCAGAGATACTGTCTTGTATTACGTCTGTGTAATGCTAGTCTACAGAGAAGCCACATACCAGATACTTAATTTGATGCTTACCAGTCTTTAGAACATTGCTTCAATCCATTGTACTGAGTAAATTTGACTGTGGCAAAATCAAATAACAAAGACAAATTAGTTGCATCTTCTGTTAATCATTGATTATAAATTAGACATGCTAGCTCAACTGAAATGTCTCTGAGGATCTGAATATTAGAGTTAATTGTTTAATTTAGAAAAGAGCTAGAAAGTTTGTTTCCATCTGTACTGGTTGTTGTAATCCTTTGAGATTAATGTATTTGGACTGTCTCTTTACTTAAGAAGTGACACTGTCTTTCAGACACTGGCTCTTCTAGATGGACCACTGTTTAGAGAGCAACTGATAGCAGGACAGCTGATGTACGTGTCTCACTGTAATGTTGACTCTCATTTGTTGGTGTGTTTTCCATGATCACGTTTCTTGCATAGGAAGATTGCCCAGTTCATCAATATTTGTAGAGCTATATAATAGGACCTGATTCAAGTAATTAAGTACAAGCAGAAGTCCAATCAAGCTGAATATATTAAAATCAAGCTTTTGCTTAAGAAGTTTCCTAGGGAAACAGAGTGACTAACGAGACGTCAGCAGACAGGAAAAGCTTAAGTTTAAATACTATTTAAAGATAAACCAATCATTTATTTCAAACATCCTAAAAGTTCTGTACAGGAAAATTATCCTTTAATTTTGTGTCAGCATAGTGCCTAACACAATGAAAATCAGGCTCTTGGCTGATTATCCAGGGTGCTGCTGTGTTATAAACAATATAAAACGTTGTTATGATACGATGTCCTATAGTTCCCTCTTCAAAGGCTTATAGTCAGACTTGCTCCAAACTGCTCATTACTTCTGAAAGGTAATAGAGCTCTTAAACACCACTGGATGCATGCTGAACATTCATCCTTAATATTTTAATAGCAGAGGCAACAGTAAATTATGAAAAAAAAAAAACCCAAGCCCCAAACCATCAAGCTGTGAAGATATGGTGATGACTTTGTTGACTAAAAATCTGAGTCAGGGAAAGCAGAGAGAGAGATGTGCATCAAACTGAGGATTACTACCAATTCAGTGATGAGCTCTTGGAGCAGTCCTTTTCCTTAGTGCTTTACATGAGAAGATTCTCTGAGGAATTTTATTAACAGCAGTTAGCACTCTTAATCCCAGAGGAACAGTGTTAAAAAAAAAATAAATAAAATTTGAGCTCAGAAAGGAGAACAGGCAGCAGCAAGAATCAGGAATATTATTTAAATGAACTTTACCCCTTGGTAAATAGCAACGTTTTCCCCTTTCCTCTGCTATTTATGGCTGTGTTTAGATGGGTATATGCTGTAGGTTGACATATCATCAGAGCGTGCAACACTGCCAAGAGCATCACTTCTAACTTTTAAGAAGTCACATCTCTATAAATGCCATATATTCTTTAACTGTTTAATTAGGACAAAAAACACTTAGAGCATCATTGTAGCTGGAGGGACATGCTGTTCACTAAACCTGGAGAGCTCGGCTCTGGGGTTTATTGTGATATGCAACAAACCAGTGGGTTTCACAAAAGCAACCAATTCTAGTCATTTGGTTGACATACTAGTTGGGATTTTTCCAATTTTCTCTTTTGCAAGATACCACTTATGTTTTCTAAACTTGACCTGCAACATATAAGTTGTTGAAGTATATTTTTGAATATATTGAAATATATTTTTGATAAGGTATGCACACTTTCAAGAGGCAAGGGATAGCACAACCCCAGTGAGGGTGGGCTGTGGCTGGCAACAGGGATCAGACTGCTCCTCCAGCACAGGGGAGCCATGAGCTGGGGGTGACAACCAGGCTAGCAGCAATCAATAGCCATCTATAAAAAAATGCTGATATTGATGTTTCTATGCAGCAAGCATATGAGTGCATTATTTAAATGCTTTCATCCTTTCAGTAGGTGCTTAAACTCAGAGTAAAGTAAGTAAGTGTTTAACTCCATGCACAGATGCTTTCCTTAGCCTAAACCTGAGGAGGAAAAAAACCCAGTGCTTCTAATGGCAAAAACTACAGTCTTAATGAAATCAATATAAGCATTTATCTTGCCATTTCAAATTAGTATAATGATCAGAATGAACAAGCAACTTTAGAAAGTGTAACCTATCACTGCAATGATAAATTGGATGGGCTTCAAAATATCTGGTCAGCCTTCCTGGTGATTTATGAATGTCAGAGGCTTAATAACTGGAAAAAATTTTGTTTGAGTTCTTCTATCTCACCATTTGTATCTGCTGTGTTTTGTGTTTTAAAATAACCTACGTGAGTAGTTGTACAGTGTTACAAAACATTGAGCTAAATACAGGGATAAATCTATGTTGATGTAATTTACCTCCATTTCTGGCTACTTTCCACATAGGTTTGTCTAACTCAAAACCCCATAAAGCCTTAAAGCCTTTCTATTAGAATACATATGTTTTATTTTGCATCACATTAATTTTTTCTTACATATAAACTTCTTGAAATGTACATTTCAATTTGATACTCTAAGTACCTCTAATAAGGAAAGTTCTATCAATCAAAAATCTATCAAGGCAAGTATACATGATATAAAACAAAAGTAAATGAGAAATGATGCTGCAGTTAGCAGCATCTCCTCCAGTACACAGCACAAAACTAGATAAGATGGATTTTACCCAAGCTGTGAACAATACAATATAGAGGGGGAGTTATCCCTGTATTTCTGATAGTTAATATCTTAATTCCTGAATATTAATCAAGTTTAAGTCAAAGAACCCAAAGGTTTTATACTCTGTTTCGTTGCACATGACCTTTCTCTTTCAATGACACTTATGCACTCCAGCCTAAAATTTTTTTTGCCCATAAATTTTAATATGATGTTAAATAACATGTAAATTATAGTCATATTAGCATGTCACATATTGCAATAGAGTGCAAAATATCAGACACAGCACTTAAGCTAGATTATGTTTCTTTAAACCTTGATAAAGTGGGAAATCTATTTTTTTCTTTTAAATTTTAAATGTAGCATAAGAGAAGGGTTATTGAGATAATTTTCACCTGTTGAAATATTGGACCAGTTAACAGTTCTCTGTCTAGATTGGAAATTGTCAACAGAAACTGAAAAAAAAATAGATAAGATATTAGGAAGAAAGTCTTCCCTGTGAGGATGGTGAAGCCCTGGCACAGGGTGCCCAGAGAAGCTGTGGCTGCCCCTGGATCCCTGGCAGGGTTCAAGGCCAGGTTGGATGGGGTGTTGGGCACCCTGGGCTGGTGTGGGTTGTCCCTACACATGGCTCTGAGAGGGGCTTTGAGATTTCTTCCCACCCAAACCAGTCTGGGATTCTATGAACGAGGCTGAACTCTGGAATGAAAAATTCCAGAATTACGGTTGTTCAACATTTTAGTCTTTACAAAATCAACACCAAAATAGAAGTTAAATCTGGTAGAAGCATATATTCTTCTCTATTTCCTAAATTTTGAGGTTTTATATAAAATTTGTATCCCTTTTTAAATATTCCTGGTGACTTAAAATGCTCTGGCCCACTGGCACTTTACATGACCTGATGTTATTTCTATAGTCTCAATGACTGGCTTCATATAATCATGCCACACCATAACAGGTCCACATGAAATGCAACTGTCATTCTCATTTTGCTGCCTATAGTTTAGGTTGATCCCCTCCCTCCTCAGTAAACTAAATCCTGAAGGAAATCAAATCACACTAAATCCTTCAGGAAATCAAGCTGGATAATCAAACACTTAATAAAAATATATCATAGTACGTCAGCCTAAGTTATCAGCTTGGGAAAAAATGCAGTATAAAAATGCTAAGACAAGCTTCTCATGAATGTAAACACTGATGGTAACTTCAACCTCACTGTACTTTTTCTGAGATGTTTAAACCCTTTCACCAAATTAAGTTTTCTCCATACCTTTTTGGCAAACAGTGATTCATAAAAAGAAAAGCCCACAACTTGATGAATGGTTATGAATGGACAGATTATGAATATGGAGTGAAATTAGGTCATGTTAAAGATATCTGTACCATTGTACATATTTATCATAATCCCATCACTGTCACTGGTAGGTGCCACTGAACAAGGTGACTCCAGATCTTTCTGCCCATGCTCACAATCCTTTGTCTTAAACCAGATAAAGAGTGAGACATGATATTGGAGAAGGCTTTTTACCTTAATTTTCAATTCAGAAGACTCTCTATTTCTTCCAGAAATGAAGAGGACAATTTATTTACAACTTTAAATAGTGTTTTATAGAGGGAAAATACCCCCAAACAGCTCACTTTGACAATGAAAATATAACTTAAGTCATTGAAAAATGATACTGTGACAGAAATTTCACATGTGTGAAATGAACAATGCATTGTCTTATACTTATTATATATATATGTCTCCTTAAACTATTTTTTCTAGTATCAGTTTCTTTTAAGGTTTTGACTGCAGTTCTCAGTATTTTGGACTATTTATGAAAGCACTGCCACCTTAGCCAGTATGTAGCTTATACATATATGTATCATTTAGATATATATGGCATTTATAGCATTGAGATATACAGCACAGTAACATGACCAACAATAAATTTATCTTTATATTTAAAGAGTAAACATTGTGTTTTTTTTAATATTTTTCTTCTTTGTAGTACTTTTCTGAAGCATATATATATTTACTGTTAGTGACAGAAAATGACTAAATATATTTCTAACCAAAGAAACTGTGATCATGGTGCTTTGGGACAGGGTGAGAAGAGCTATGTATTTAACACATTTTATATCCTGTATGAGAAGTTTCTAACTAGACTATTTCATGGTGGCCTGTAGCCTTCATGGATAACAATAGCAAGTAACAAGGCTTTTTAATTTGCTTTTTTGTTTTCAGCATTCAATGGTATTAAAAAAAAAAAAGAAAAAGTGAAAAAGGTTACATATGACTCATCTGCCAGAAGGTCATTTTCCTTCCTAACACAAGGTTTAATTTTCCCATTTTTAGTCAAGCCAGGTTCTCAAAGATGTCCATAGAAGCTTACTCCTAGTGAGGATTTCAGCTGCAGTGAATATACCCATGTGTAATATTTAACGTCATTGTAACTCAATGCAGTGGTTTATACGAAAGTGTTTTTTTTACAGGACATTGTTTAGTTAATGTGATAAAACATTAAGTTAATACTCTGCTCTTCAAAATTTATTTTACAATGGGTTTTTGTTAAAAAGTCACTTTGCAGGGACAAAGTCATACAGAACTTGAAGTGCATGGTTTGGCAAATACATTTAAGATGCCATCAAATGACTGGTGGTAAATGTTGCTCAGAAAATAATTTTTTTACTATGAAAAAGAGGGGTACAAGTGTGAAACTTGGGTTTTAGTACATTGTTTGTTGTACCTAACAGCACTTTAACACATCTGTGAAGCAATCCATTATAACAATAACATCTATGACTATCTGAAGTGAACGGGTACACCGTAAAAGTGCTAATAAAGTTCCCCTATATTCATTAATGTACCTTGTAATAGATCAGTTAGAAGACAATTTGTTCTTTCTTTCATGCAAATAGTTCTATTAATGGAGCAAAGAGAATGACAAAAATTTAAAAGGTACACTAAAACACTCTGATGAATATATGGGCTGAGTGGAGTTTCTGTGGCTGGGATACTGAGGGAAAACAGAACACTAATTCGCAGGTTATTACTGTTGCTATGAATCAGTTCAGCCCTGGGTCTGGGTTGGTGTAGATATTTAGCATAAAAAGGTTACACTGCCAAAAATAATTGTTCCCAACATTATTATACAGCTGCACCAATGATTGGATGATTAATACAGAACCAAATAGATACATAGTGCAAATGGGTCTGAACTCCATTCAATAGATAACGGATTTGTACCAATGTGGAAGACCATAGGGTTTGGCATGATCTTTTCTTGTTGACTGCAAAGGTGTTCACCACATGTTTCAGATTCTCTAGACATTTAACTTAGATATTTTAGGTACCCAAAGCTAGGGCCTTGAGTAGGCTGTACAGAACAGACAGGTAGCTGCAGATAGTGACTCAAAATATCTACATGCAATACAAGAAGCTAAACTGTATGAAGAAGGGCATATAAGATACCAGAAGTTAAACTGTACGGAGAAGCTGTGGTTATGGGTTTCAGAAGTACGATAGTTGACAGGGAATATTCTGGTCTATAATGCAGCAGATCATTGAAGCTTTTACTTATCTCTGAAAGTAGTTTCAAAGTACTCATTCTGAGTCTTCCCATTGTGAATTTATTAGTTGTGAAAAGGAAGCTCTTCGGAGTAGTTATATCTGTGTTTTGTAGATTAATGTATATCCCAATCTGGAAAGGGATTTGTATACATAATGTTAAGCTCATCAGATTTAATAGAACTATTGGTACACTTAAAATTCAGTATCTAGCTAAATCAGGATTAAATAAATCAAAGTCTAGGTTCTTACTAGCTGTAGGTAAGTTTGGATCAGGGCCTACACTGTCGTCACCACTCAAACTTCTTGAAAGGTTTTAGGGATATCACTAAACATAGAAATGAAGTAAGAATAACTTTATGGTGCTCTTAGTTTTGTTACTGTTGCATCTTTTATGAGTCACCAATTCATTAGAATATGCCATTATACAACTAAAGCTCTCTAACTATGAAGGGATTGTGCAGTCTGACATGAAAAACCCACCACAAGGTTGTGCAAACATCTCAATCACTTTGCTTTGAGATTCCCTTCCAAGGAGTAAGTAGAGAAGTATTGGTGTCTCCATGAAGGATTTATATCATCTGCTTGTTCTCTAAAAGGGCTTGATGCATCATAGTATCTCAGAAACTGCTTTGGAAATTTAGCACCCACTGATCTCAGAATACCTGGAGAAATGAACCCCTTCAGGTTCCAGTATTTCCCATTGTTTTTGGATCATTTCCCCTTTTGAAGTGTGATGAACACTCTGGGAGTCATCTTCTCTGAGTTCTTCAGGAAGGAGCTCCTCCTTTGAGGGCTCAGCTTTTCCTCTGCATTTGCACTTCAAGGATGTGTTCAGAGCTGCAGTGACACCTTCCCTCTGTCAACCTTTGTAGAATATAAGACAATCTACTAGGATAAAGCAAACAAGCTTTTTTTTTTTATAATTATTAGATCCTTTGCCCTAGAAAGAAAAGCCCAGCGGAGATATTATCACTTTCTATTATATCTGATGGTTCTTAGAGTGATTCCTGTAGACTCCTGTTACTGTTTCATAGTGTCCTATTGATTTTATTTCTCTTAAGGGCTTTCACACCAAAAGATTGTATATAATATAAAGGACAATAAAAGAAATTGCTAAGCACTACAGATTATTATTTTTTGTGTTTGCTGTTGTACCATCTATGTGAAAAAAAGTTTAAAAAGGCTGAGGCAGTGTACTTATGACTACTGGGATTTGTAGTTTGTCCTGTGTAAATATATGCTGACCTCCAATTGCCTGAGATGGTAAATCAATAATAAGAAATCCACCTACCATTTATTATACTGAAATAGTTATGCAGGATATTTATTAAGAGAGAATGTTTCATCTGCAGTGTACTGCATCATGTTACATATCTGTAATGTTTTGAAAGCACCTATCATATCCATGGGGATATTATATTACTCCATGGGGATATTATATTACTCTGGTATAATAGCATTGCCCTGGCAATCTAAATTCGGTATATATTTTTTTCTTCCAGCCTATATTTATGGCTAAAATAGCCCCTTTTTTTTTCCTCCATAAAACATGAAATGTAATCTAAACTTTCGCTTCCCAACAGAAGAATATTATAATTTGTTTGGTCTTCAACCAATTTTTTAGAAAACTAGCAATGGAATTTTGTAAAAAATACAATGCTTTCTGTAAAAAATATTACTGATCAATGATTTCTCAGTTATGAAATTAATTGTACGGTTGTAATGAATACTATTGCCACTCCAAATTGTTTTTTTTAGTCACATCAGTAATTCTTCCTCAAGCAAGATGTCTCATTGAATGTGGATTAGCATCACTCTTTGAGATGATGTTGTGATTCTTTTACAACAAAATCTTGTGAATAACTCCTTGACAGCTGTTTCTGTTATTTTATGGTATTGATGATTGATGGTATAGATGAAACTTCAACTTTTCCAGTGTCACATGAATTCACAGTCTTGAATCTATGGTCCTGTGGTGGTGTGACCCTGGCTGGAGGCCAGACTCCCACCAAAGACACTACATCACTCCCTTTTACAGGGGAGAAAATACATGTTGAGAGGCTTTGCAGTCGAGATAAGGACAGGGAGAGATCATTCTGCAATCAGTGTCATGGGCAAAACAGACTCAACACAGAAGAAAAGCAAGAAAACTCATTTGTTACACTACACTACAGAAACACACAGAGAACAGAGTTGGGTAATGAGAAGTACAAACAGCTCTTAAAACACCACCCCCTGCCCCTCTATTCTTTGCAGACTTCATTTTATTCATGATTTTCTCTTCCCCAGGATGGCGTGGCGGGCAAGGGGAAGGAAAAAGGGAATGGAGGCTTCAGTCTTCGTTCAGTTCCTCATGAGTTGTTTTTGTTCTTGGGGGAGGGCAGGGGGGCATTTCTCACACTCTTTCCCTGTGCCAGTGTGGGGTCTCGCCCACGGGAGACAGTCCTCCACGACCTTCTCCACATGAGAAGGTCGTGGAGGCCCTTCTCCCCCAGGGCCTCAGCTCTTCACCAGCTGCCCCAGCATGGGTCACTGATAGAAACTCATAAAGTGTCTCTTAGTCCCAGACTGCTGGGCCCAGCCTGGTTCCCCACAGAGTCACAAGCCCCACCCAGCAAGGGCCTCTGTCTCTCTTTCTCTGCCTCATCTCTCTCTGTGAGCTGCAGGTTCTGTCAGGGCCTTGCTCCAATGTAGGTCACAGATTCTTCTGTATTCCTCCCCCTGCTCCATGGTGGGCTCCTGCCCAGCCCAGGTGCCTCTCCATGGGCTACAAGTGGGGTCTCTTTGCCCTCCATGGCCTGTGGGGGGACACCTGCTTCACCACGGTATTCTCCACAGGCCGCAGGGAATCTTCCCTCAGTGCCTCCTCCTCCCCCTCTTCACTGACTGCAAAGTTTCTCACATCTTCTCACCCCCTTCTCTGGTGGCAAAATGCAGCTGTTTGCATTTTTCTCTCTCTAAAATGTGATTCCCAGAGGCCTAATTGGCTCTAATTGGCCCAGTCGGCCTTGTCAGTAACAGGGTTTGTGAGTTTGGCCTTGGAGCCCAGCTGGGATTTACTCTGTCAGACTTCAGGGAAGTTTCTAGCTGCTCTTGCAGAAGCCACCTCACAAAACCACAACAGATACCACTGACATCAGTAGAACTCAGGTAGACACTGGCAACACTAAGAACAAGTCTATTATAGTAGTTTGGGTTCTGAAAATTGAAGGACATCTACAATTTCACATAAAACCAGTGGATGTCCTCCAGCAACTTTAGTAAACGTACAATGGCCAAATAAAGCAAAATAAGTAGTTATTCTTTGAATATATTTTTCTTAGAATGTAGCCAAAGTTTATGAAAATATTCCCTTGGTTATCATATGAAAAACCTCATTAAATTTTATTATAATTCATGGGACTGTGCAACTTTCATACAGTTAAGAAATGGAATAAACAATGCAATTAAATATCACACTGAAATACTAGAAAAATAAGAGTATGTTATTTTAACTGAAAGAAGGTGCTACATTTTTCTAAAAAACAACAAAATTTAAACCCTTGTGGTTATTCAAAATAATACAGTGTAGACAAAACTTGCATTTTAGATTCTCAAAAAAGGAAGTAAGGATAATCTAGTTTCAGACTTCAGTGTCGAGGGAAAGAAAGAAAAAAGCAAATTGGAGTAATAGCAAAATGACCTCATTTACTGAGATAGAAATGCACGGTTTATCCTTTGATGTAAAGATTCTCCTCCTCCTTTCAGATGAAGATGTATTTTTTATTTCCAGGTTTATGAAGACAGGGAAGCAAGGAGTGGGCAGAAAACTCAGATATTACATAAGAGAAAAATCTGACAGTTTCATAAGAAGAATTCCTGTTCAAAAATATTTAATTCAGTTTAGAATATTTTCTAAAAAAAATATTATTGTCCTTGGATTATTAATTTTTGAGGGCCTCACTGTTGTGCATATTCAAGGCATAACTCAGTTCAAGAATCCCAGGCATCAAGATGATGTTATGAAATATACTTGTTTCCTTCATCTCTATAATTGATTTTTTTTTAAAAAAATCATGTAATTGAAGATGTCCTGTAACCAAACTGGTATAAAAAGTCTGGGCATGAATTAGTCTCCTCTTGGGATACTTTAATATGTGTCCTTGCAGCTTTTGAGGACACTTCCACTACACTTAAAGAAATAGAGTGCCAACCTGGGCATTGACCATTTATTTTCGGTTGAATCTGCCTCCTTGGTTTGTCCTCCACAACACAACAGGAAACCCAGGCAGCCTTTAGCCTACAAAAGAAGCCTGATAAATAAAGTTTGCTGAATTTGCTTGTTGTAAGCTGGCAATGTGTAATGAATAAACTGTACAGAAAGGCAAATCTTTAGAATGAAGATTAAAATATGGCCTAAGGTTAATGATATATTATCCAAAGGTTCTTTTCTTCCACTAAGGCATATCTTGGCTTACATACACTGTTGTTATTGAAATTATAATAGGAAAAATATTTCGGTGGAGAAATTATTGCCAATATTTAAATTTAGAAAGAATGTGAAGTATAACATGCAATTTAAAACTCATTAAAGTTATCTTACTAGTTATTTCCTTTACAAAAGGATTTGGACTGGATTAATTATATCAAGACCAAATGCAGAGAGACCAATGCAATGTTTTGCTGATGTTGTGCTTTATAGTTATATTGTAACTCTTGACTTCTGCTGCTCTGTATTTATCCTCTCTTCAAGTTTTTACTTTGAAACATTGTCTTTATTTGTGTAAGTAAAAATATCTGTAAGTCTGTAACAGACTCGTGATTACTACCCTCCTTTGTAGGAAAGAGTTCTCAGAAAGGCAGTACACTTTTATATATGGATGTATAATTCATGACAAGACCCCCCATGACTTGATGAACTTTGACTCATGACCTGCATCCAAGACTCCTCTTGTGGATCAGGGTAATATTAAGAATTCTGTATCACAAGGACTTTGTGTCCTTGTTAACGGGTTTTATTGTATCACTTCAGTGAAAAAAAGAGAAAGATGAAAGAGAAGGAAAAGTATGCAGTCCCATGGTGTTACTGTAAATGATGATTTTTTTTTTTTTTTTTTTGGTATAAGGGTTAAAAATACAGATTCAGCTTGATGGCCAGTACAGGTTTCTGGAGAAGATAGGGTTGAAGGTGAAGCTGGGAAAGCAGTCTGGGTTGTCTGCCTGCTCTTGCTGTAGACACTTGGAGCTGGAGAGCTTAAAAATTTTAAGGTGTCAAGATCTTTTAAATTTGTTACTCATCTTGTTATCCAAAAAGTATCCAAATCTGAAACCGAAGAATAAAACAGGTTCAAGAGAGTGGGGAAAAAGATGAGCTGTAGATTTGCTTTCGCATGCAACCCAACCAACATAGATGAGTCAGTGTGAAAGTCTTATAATTTTCTGCTAAGCAATAAATTATTACCTTAGCCTTCCCTGGAAATGAGGAAAAACTTAGCTAAAAGTGTCTGAGAAAAATAATGCCTCCTACATTTTTGCTGCATAATAATAGACATAGCCATCTTAGATGAGTCATATTCTGGGTGGTCATGGTGGAAGCTGAAGAAGCAGCATCAATTCAATCTGGAATTTAAAATAAAATAACTCCAATTATTCTAAATAAATATATTTTTCCTCCATTTGGGAATATTTTCAGATATTATTTTAAAGCATTTTACAAGAGATTCAAACTGCATGAATAAGTAATATGTAATAATAAAATATCATTAATGTTATATTTGAAAACTGAATAGAAAATAGAAAACAAAGCTGTTGTTATTCAGACTTTAGAAAAAATAGAATTTAGAAAAGTGAAACAATCTTCCACCAGGAGTGGTAATGTGAGATTTGTGGAAAACTTCCATAGTAATATTAAATTCTAGGGAATAACTTATTTGCTGTAAAAATAAATTTTATTAAATTACTAAATTATGATGTTACAATTATGNACATCTATTAAAAAAAAAAGAAAACAAATAGGAAAAAAAAGAATAGAAGAGAAAATGGAAGAACTAATGTCTCAAATGTCTCACTTGCAAAATATAGTAATTTCAGTTCTCTTATCAAATTAAAAGCAAATTAACTTTTTTTTTTGTAATTACAGTTTCCTCAGGAATCTGTGCATAATTTTTGATGCCTCAAATGATGATAGATTTAGCAAATCATGTCTTCACCACCACTTTCAAGCTCTCAAATTGTGAAGATATTGTTTACAGGAGCAGTTATTCAGTTATTTGCCACTTTGTTTTTCCACGTGGGTGGACTTTTAGACCACTGGGCTGATTTCATCCAGTTTCAACAGAGGTGTTGTGCCTCAAGGGTAATAAGAACTTCCCACAAGTAATAAGAACTTCCCACAGGTTTTGTGAAATAGGCAGCTGGGTAAGGAAGAGAGACATAGATGGGGTGAAACACATTATTAAATACCATCTCTACCATTCAGTCACAACTTCTTCCCACCTGCACTCCCTGGTGACTTGCACTGATTTGAGTCTTTGAGAAAGGCAGCCTGATGTCTGTCCCCTTGCAGGTTGAGTCACAAAGAGGTGAACCACTGATATAATTCAGTTCAAAATCCAGTGCCTTGCAAGACACCAAGACTTTTCTTCAGGTTCTTGTGAACTTCTTGCATTATGGGTGATCTACCAGAGGTAGACCAGGAAGCTTAGAGAGCCCCAAGTTGTAGAGGGGCTCTGTTGGCATAGGTGCCAATAGAGGAAGGGGTTAGACATCCTCTGAAAGTCATCTCATCCAGTTTCCAACAAATGCAGCCTTGCCCTGAGGAAAATGTGATCTCAGGTGTACACAGATTCCCCACCCTCAGTTGGTGCTTTGCAACACTGTTGAGGATAGAGCCTTCTGAGCATAATTAAAATTTTGCAAGACTAAGAAAGGAGCATTGGACTGTGACTGCTGGGAAAGTTTAACAGTGTTTACAGAACGTGTCAAAGTGGATGCAGCAGGCTTTAAATCATTTTTAACGTTGTCAGGTACGTGCGATTGAACAGCAACATGTATAGAAGCTCGAAAATATCTTTGTAATTTTGTGCAGGTATATTGGAAAAGCAATATATGTGCTCTCCTCTATTATTAAGAACATTGGTGATTACAAGGTACCTTATATGTGATACAAAAATTTGTGTAAAGACGTGAGATCAATGATTATTCAGCACATTGACCAAGCATTACCAAAACGAAAACACTAAGCAAACCATATCGAACATCTGTCTCAAAAATGTTTGAATCAATAGTAAAAGCAAACTTTATTTGACTTGTAGTCACAGTCTAATTCCATTCCCAAATTTTCCACAGGCTAAGTAATTACAATTAACCAGTGATTAATGATTTAACTAATAAGAATTTTGTTGAGGAACTGAGTATGCCACACTTTTAAAAAACCATGGGGAAAATCAAGTTAAAGGGGTATTTCACAGGCATAGCTATGGACAGATCTATAGCAGAAAATGCAGTATTATTTGATCATTTCTGAATTGTTTTGTACATTTGATTTATGACTTCATAGTTAAAAATTTTAGCTTATTAACTTTTTTATGTTCATTGACAAAATTATTTTCTCATTTTCTGGGACTAAAACCACAGATGATTCCATCTTGAGCTGATGGGAGAAGGAAATATCTTTTTCAGAAATAGTTCCTGTAATAACTAATGTCTTCTGTTTTTTGATTATGCAATCTCATTTCACTTTGTATGATATTTGTTCTATACAGCTACAGTGTCTTTTTTTTTTCTTTTAACTGAAAGTAATCTCATGAAACATTTGCAGAACCGTAAGAACACAATATTTTCTTTTAAAATGAGGCCAAGGGTCTCCCATTTGATTCAAGTAAGAGCAGAATATAGAAATCTTAGAAGTTCCATCATAGTCATGCAATTTGTAGTACTATCATTTAAAAAATAAAATAAATAAAAAAATCCATGGAGAGATTCCAGTGAATTTAACCTTATGAAAATCATTGGGGTTTAATACTTTTCTTGGATTTTTTTATTTGCACTATTTCATAAGTCAAGAAGTTCTGACAAAATAAATCAATTTCCAGAATTGATTTTTTTTTTTTTTAACAGAAAAGCATTCCCATTAAAAATTCAACAGATTTTACTGCCTTCCTACAGTATATCTCCTGTATTATCTGGCTTTATGGTCTTCCAGACAGAGAAAACTCTCTTGGATGTTAAATAAATGCCTGGTTTGGTTGATCTGCAGCCACGTTTGATTCTCTTGGTGCTTGAAAAAAAAATTTCTTCATAGAATAATAGAATCCCTTGAGTTGGATGAGACATTTAAGACCAACCGCAGCCTGACCCTGCCTAATCCACCTCTAGACCATGCCCTTCAGCACATCATCTACTGGCCTTTCAGTCCCTCCAGGGATGGGGACTCCACCGCTGCCCTGGACAGCCTGTTCCAACGCCTGACAACCCTTTAAGGATGGAAATTCTTCTGATGTCCAACCTCAATCTCCTCTGGTACAATTTGAAACCATTTCCTCTTGTTCTATCACTTATTACCTGAAAAGAAGAGACCGACCCCACCTCTCTGTACCCTCCTTACAGGTGGTTGTAGAGAGTGATAAGGTCTCCCCCAGCTGCCTCCTCTCCAGACTCAAAAGCTCCAGCTCCCTCAGCTGCTCCTTGCTCCTCACAGGACTTGTGCTCCAGACCCTTCCCCAGCTCTGTTGCCCTTCTCTGGACACTCTCCAGCATCTCAACATCCTGCCTGGAGTGAGGAGCCCAAAACTGAACACGGTAATTGAGGTGCAGCCTCGCCAGAGGTGAGTATAATGGGAGAATCGCTTCCTTCCTCCTGCTGGTCACACTATTCTTGATACAGGCCAGGATGTCATTGGCCTTCTTCATCCTAGGATGACTCACACTGGCAGGAAACACATCATCTTGAGTATTCAGCACCTCTGCCATTCAAAAAGGACAAGTAGGGAGTACCTTCATCAGCCATTATCTCTGGTTCAGGCTTTGGACTGTAACATTTAATTATTTGAGGAATCAAGATATGATAAATGTCCAGAGTGTGAATGACTTATTCTATTACCTGTAATCTAGAGAATTAAGATTTTATATTTGTGACCATGCCTTGTTTGGATATGTTTAACTCAAAAATATTTCTTACAGCTATGTGCCAGCTCCGTGTTGAAGGACCCTGGGCCTCCTCTCCTCCTCCCTGCATCTTTTCCCTTGCAGTCTGTTTTTTCTCAGCCAGACCTGTGCTCACAGGGCATCTGATACACATGTACAGACTCAGACACACATATGGACCAAGTGATGGAGTGGAGATATTCTGACACTGGTGGCTGAAGTCAACCTGCAATAAGTCCACAGGACGTTTCTCAAGGATCCTCAAGGACTTACCAGAACTTTGTCCAGTCCATCATCTCCTTGGAGTCCTCAAGACAATGTGACTTTTGGAAACTGGGAATCAGGTACACATAACTGAGCTAAAAGAGAAAAATACATGCATTAAGCACTGTGGCCCTGTTACATGGGAGATGAGACAAAATTAGACCCTGCACATGGTCCATGGTACATTTGTACAGATATTGTGAGTGATAACAAAATAAAATAATTTCCAGTAATGTGGAAAGTTTTCCCTGTCCACATATAAACCTATTGGAGGTTTTTAAAAAATTATTTTAGAGCTTACTACTACCGCTGAAACAGTGGACAGATTTTTACTTTTTAAGTTTAATATTTGCTTTATTTTAAGAATATTTTAAAAAGAAATAAAAATCTGCATATTTTGAAAGTTTCATCAGTATTCTAATGAGTTTCCAGGTTGCCGATTCCTCTGTGCAGAATAACTTGCACTGGAGAACTTAAAAGGCATCTCTAATTTCTGTTACTGTCAAAGACTGGATAGGTTCAACATTTTACTTTGAAATTATGTTCTTCTTATGAACTGCTTATTAGGCAATTATATGTGCTGCTTAAGCTAGAACTAGCTAGAAATTGAAATAAAATTATTTTTAAAAGACTCAGTGGTAGTTCTTGTTGAAAGACAGTTATGACTGTGCAGCTGTCAGATAGGGTTTAGAATAATGAGACACACAGGTAATCGGCATGAACTGGCAGGAACATTTTTTCCATGATTTCATTCCAAGGGGACCTGATTAGAAAAAATATTGCACTTATTACTTTTGAACGAGCGTTTTAAGTAGGCCTGACTAGAAAGAGAATTACATATGGCATTACTAGTTCAGGCATCTATAAACTGTAAAATATAAGTAAAAAGAGGAAAATTACTATTTTAATGATTACAGTCTTAGCAGCTCACCCAGCAAAATATTTTTACTACTTCAGAACTTAAATGTACAAATCCCAAGTTTTGAAAAACATAGGTGAGACAGGCTTCAATGTTTGTGAAACAAGAACAATGCAAATTAAATCCAAGAACTAGGTATATAACATTGCAGTTTCCATCTTGTCTGCACAGACTGGTGCTTTCTTGCCTATTCTAAATATTTCAGCCTACTCTTTGGTTATAATTTCTTATTTACAAGTCCACCTTCATTTAAGTGGACCTCAAAACACTCCACAACCTGCTTTGTGCAATGAGCTCCAGTTCCTTGCTGTATTAGGAAATTCCTGTTATCTGTGAGTACACATAAAACAGATTAACATAAAATAGAATTACATAACAAGAACAGGGACAGAGGTGTCTGAGTTTTAGTATTTTGAATAGCCTGCTTTAGCACAGAGTAAATAAGATGGAGTAATATGTCTCTGAAATTTCTTTTTCCTCTTACTTTGGCATGGCAGCAGATCTCAGAAGTGCTAAGAGAAATCTCCAATAGAAGCAGAGAGGGAGATAAGGATTAACACTAAAATATTTACAATGATTTTAGCAAGGAAAGACAGAAGATCATTAGCAGAAGTGAAGAAATAGCTGGGATCTTTTCATTCAGCATCCTTTGCCTTGAGCACTGTGCCAGGTCCCCTTGGTCATGGATACGACCATCCAGGTGTGAATTCAAGCTGTGCTGCTGAAGGAAGGCAGAGCTTTTGCTCTGTTGATACTGAATACTTTAGAAACTGATGTCTGAAAATGAAGGAAAAGATAAACAGATCTGAAATATTAAACTAACTCTCAAGCCAATGATTAAGATTGTCTTAGAAGATGAAATTTTTACATCCTTATAAATTCCAGCTCAGACTCTGTGGCACCCATTCTACATTTCTGAAACCTAAGTTTTTGCAAGTAGATAACATGTAGTGGTTTATCACTGCAGTAGATCCAGTCCATAGGCAAATATAATTTGCACTGATATAAGTAAGAATAAAGTCAGATCTTCCTTTTTGACTTTTCAAAGGGAAAAAAAAAATAAAAATCAGGATGTAAGGAATCACCAGAGCTCCCACAGATCTCTTGAAGTAGCAAAGAAATTGGTGACACGTTTGGAAACGTGAAGCTGAGCTACAAAGCCTTATCCTTTTTTCAACCTCTGGGTGTAACTCAACAGTGCTTTTAAAACTGAAATTGTAATTATAAACTAAAAAAACAGCTCACAAAGGGGAAAAAACGAGTTGTTCAACATTAGCTAGCTATCTGAAGTTCTAAGAAGTGCCAGCATCATTCATGTAATGAGATGCCAAAGTTGAAGGCATAATGAGATGCCAAACTTGAAGCACATTTGTTTGGTAGTCATCTCTGATGTGCTTCCCTATTAGTTTAAGCTGAATAAACTCAACAGACCAGCATTAGTAACAAGCCAACAGAGCGCCAGTTGCCTGCAGCATCATGTGGGTAATGGATTATAAAATGCATCTCAATAGGTAAATCTGTTGCCATCCCACATTTTATCTGAATAACTTACTCTTGGTAAGCCAAAGTTGTTCTTAATAGAAAAAGAAAAGAAAAGAAAAGAAAAGAAAAGAAAAGAAAAGAAAAGAAAAGAAAAGAAAAGAAAAGAAAAGAAAAGCCCAAAACCCAAACCAAAAACCCCATAAAAAATGCTAGGCCAGACCACAGAAGGATAGAAGGTGTAGCTGGCTTCCCCTCCCTATATGTGACCTGCTTTACCCCGTGGACTATATGTATGAGAATTTTCAGCCCCTCTACACACCAACTGAACAAGTTGTGTTCTGCCTGTGTAGATGAACAAGGGTGAAATCCAGCAGGAGAAGAAGACACCATGTGGCAGCCAGACACAGGGCGACGTGTGGATAAAAACTCCCCTAAAATGGTAACGGTGCCCCTGGCCAGGAGCAGTCCAGTTAGCTTCAAAATTGTTCTTGAGCTTGGAGCACACGTCGGGGAGAGAGGAGGACTGCTGACATCTAGTGTTTTCTACTTAAACAGATCATCTGCTTGTGCTCCTCAGGAGCAGAAGGGGCTGTTTGGTTACGGCTCCATGGATGCGCAGAGGGCGGGACAGCAATTTAGTGCGGGGGCTGCAGGGGCTGCGGGCTTGAAATTCCTGTCTGTGTTGGCTTGTTTCTAATATACCTGCCCGTTTGCACACCGAGGTCTGCAGGGGAGCTGCCTTTGAACATTTACTTTCCCTTGTGCCACTTGTCTTATTTTCTTGAACCCAGAAGCAATTTCTAATATAAAGACCATCAATCACTGCAAGCAAAAGTCAGGGAAAGACAGAGGAAATGTTTGGCCTGTGTGTCTCAATTCCTAAGACCAACAACAATCAAATGTTACTATATTTGCTTTACATGCAGAACAAAGAAGAAAGCTAGACCAGAATTCTTTCACAGGTACCGTAGCTGCAGTAAGAACACATAAATATTGTATCTCCTCACTGTGATTGTCACTATGCTTCCTTTTAACCAAACATAATTCTTCTATAATAGTTTCATTGGAGAATATGTTTTGCCTCCCTACGCAAGTTCATTCTCTTTACTCTGTCTATTTACAGTTTGTGCGTGCTGTCTGATTATGTTAGGACTGTCATTCTGTGCTGTCATTATTATCTGGATTGTTTTGTTAGCTCTGTTGCTGTTAGACTCATTATTTTCAGCCTGCTAAATGTCCTGACCTAGATTTGATTGCCTACCAGGTGACTCATTATTTAAATTAACTGGTAGATCTACATCAGGCATTACAATCTAATTCCTTGAATTAGATTGCCTGCTGATTCTTCCTCTCCAGATGATTGATAGTTTGAATGAATGTCATTTATGAAAAAAAAAAAAAAACCACAAAAAACCCAAGCTTTTATATTAATCAGAGTTTAACTATTCCTTTTCTACTTCATCCTTCATTCTTCAGGCCTAAAATAAATGTAGGGATGTGGACAATAATTATTTTACAGTGTGAAATATTGAGAATTTAATATTTTGCCCGTGGTAAGATTTACTTAAGTGTGCTCAAAAGATATTGTTTGGCTACAGTTGAGATTGTCTTTACCTATTCTGCAGATACTTTGACACACCAGCTGCAGGGAGACCTTTGTGCTAAATGCAGGAGGAGATAGTAACTTCCCCGTACATCTCACACAATCTAAAGGTTACATTGAGAATGTCTTTTTTGCAGTGATGGATGACTGCCTGCACGAGCTGCATCATTATTTTGTATGGGACAACCAGTGCAAGTGCTACTCATCAATGAGAATAACTGGTTCACAATCTGTCTCTCAAAGATAAGACAGGAAAAGGACATAGACCTTGGAAATTACTCCCAATCTGTTACCTTAACCACAAGCCCATTCTGACGAGGATATCAGCTTTTCTTAATGTGTTTGTCTGGAGAAGACACTTTGCATAAAGAAATGAACGATTTAAACAACTTGATAATCATTACCTTCTATGAAATGATTTTTAAATGCATCATTCTCGTACCACTATAATTAATATTGTTTCCAGCCGACGGTCGTTTTTGACTCTGCAAGGTCAACTGTTAAATTGCTGCAGTCACACTAAGCTTTAAGCTTGTTAGTGTTTTACAGGCAGGAGTTTCTCCCCTGAAGTTTCTGCATTTACAGTGGAAGGGATGAGATGTTCTTACTGCTCTGCTAAAGGTTGCTCTACTTCTTCTTTCTCCCTAGAGTATTTGCTCTCTTGGTTTTAGCTTGACAGTTTTGAGTGAGGTTAGGCGAGTTCATCTTGTTTGCAGCTTCTCTGGGTAAAAGTAAATGTATGTGTATATTCATGTACTAAAGATGTAAAGGGTTTGGGAGTTTGGGATAGTTGGATAGCTCTCTTGTTGTGAGAGCTTTCTCTCTGTACACAGACACAAGGCACTGAGAAAAGGAGTAAGGTGGTTTTGTTTTTGTAGTTGAATGTGTGAAAAGGACAGAATCCATTGTTATCACAGGGCTACCAAAAACCCCTTGGCACTGCAGATGCAGCAACTTGTGTTACTCAAAACAAGGGTAGGTGGGGAGCAGGCAAGCAGTCACTCATTGCTGAATAGTCTCAGCTCAGTGAACAGGCAATCACAGGCCTAATTGTAATCAAATAAGTAATCCAGGCCCCAATCCATAAAACACATAAGTGTATAATTAACATTAAACAAGTGTCTAGTCCTATTAGGTTTAACAGAAGATAGGCACAGGCTAATGCTACACATAGACTTTGTTGAATTAGGACCATCCCAGCCTCCATATACTTCGAAGAAGCAGGCTTAAAACTCTTGTAGAGTAAAAAGGGGCTTGTTTTTGTGTGGACTCTAGAAGATGGCAAAACCAGGGCTGTATAGGAAATGTATGCATATAATGTATTGATGTAGACAGATGATATGAAAAATGAGGGAAAGCCTTGTGTTTAAGCTAACCTGAATTCCCCTGGAGAGCATCTGACAGTGTGTAAGGCACCCCATTTTATTTTGCCCTATATCAAGTGTGAGAGTGGGTTAGGATACCATTTCTGCTGGCTAAAATATACTTCTGTGAAGATCTGTTCTGTGGGAATGGGGTTACTCATAATGGTAAGTACTGATGTGGCTAAAGCCCTTGGTGACAGAGGGGCGACCCACAGAAGTAGATAAGCAGATCATGTCCACAGGTGCTTGTACAACCTGGTACAAAGCATGTCATGAATTCCAGCATCCAAAGGGGGTACAGAAACCCTGTGTCCTTCAGCATGTCCATTGTTGCCTTTCAAAATTACCTGCTATTGAAAAATTATATGGGTATTAAACCAGGTAGAAACTGGGGGTGTGGGAACCAGGGAAAGTAGAATGAGAGAGAATGGCAACTTATTCTCAGAACAGTTGAAAATACAGGAGTATGTGTTAGCTACTGATTGCAGAAGACATAAACTCTCAAACTGTTCTGTGCAGCCAGGGTAAAGACTGCAGAATTAAACATTAATGCTAAGCTGCTTAAGATGAACGCTGGGACTCCAGACTGTGTACATTAGGAAGGTTGACAGAAGACTAATTTCTAAAGGAGAAAATGTTTTAAAAATTAAGCACAGCCATCAATAAATCAGCCAAGCTTAAAATAAAAATAGGGGTTTGGATAGATTCTGACATTTGAATATAATATGGCTATGAGAATAAGGGTTTTACAGAGCTGTGTTCTAAAGTAGTCAACTATTTCTTACGCTTAATGTCTTTATGCCGGAGATTGTGTTTAAAGAATTGTAACCAATGGTATAGTTCATGGATTTGTATCAAACTTCACACGCTAGTAAGGCTACAATAATGATTTCTCTTAGAATATATATACACCAGTGCAGATCTTCAGAGTGCTTTACCAGCATTATTTAATGACATGCACAATAGCCCTTTTTGAGGTAAGCATTGTAGAGATGGAAAAGCTGAGACATGGCAGGAGATTTCTTAAAGCTGTTTTGTGAATAAGCAGGAGGGTAAGAATTAGAATTTAAGAGGACTTATTTCCTCAAAATGACTAGGGATCGTCTCTACACAATGGTTTTCAAAAGTGATTAAATTATTAAAATTCTTTCATTCAAAATGCAAATAACAGATGTGGGCTCTAGCCCACTCTGATGTCTTTGGCCTAAACTATTTCTTTTCAGCGTGGAGGGCTAGATCCTCAAAGAGGCTTTGTAATCTGGCCCCTTTAGTGAAGCGCTTACATCAATAACACTACACCCCTACAAAGTCTAAGTTAATGCCTCCGTGGATTAAAGCCATATGGTTCAGCACCTTAAAAGATTGAGCTTTAAATTTACATTTTAATGTCATATACTACTTAAGACAATTAATTTTTAATAGGAAAGGTATTGTTTTTGACACACTTCCTCCAGCATAGATCTTGCTGGTCTAGTCCTTTAGTTTATGGGCTCTTTCAGTACCTCCTCGCCTGCTCTGCGTTGGGCTGCCATGCACAGAGCTTTGGGGGCACCACACCAACAAAAGCCACCTTAGACTCTTCTCCAGCTGCACTGAACTCTGTCCCTGGGGGTGGGGGTTACTGGGGAATGACACTCAAGTTGGTGCAATTGTTCACTTGGAACCTTAAGGTGATGGGGCTCTCCTCTTTACAGAGAACAGGAGAGGAAGGGTGAGGTTGTGGGTTTTCAGGTGGCACACAAATCTCCCCTTTAGCTCATTTATGGAAAGTGATTCCAGGTCACTTTCCATAAGGAAAACTAACTTTCCTTCTTAGTGTTGTCTTTAACTTATCTGTCTTTACAAATAAAAAGTTTTTGTTGCTGTTTTACAGTTGCCCAGTAATATTTCAACTGCACATATCTGTCAGAATCCCTTTAGCAGTTAACTGCTTGGTATCTCAGCAAGCATATGGATCCTAGCAGGCAATGAGAAGTGCCTCAGCTGCAGTCAGTTGTGTGCCTGAAGTTTTAACTGCAACAAGCAGACGTTATTTGTGATGTGATTGTGGTTTTAATCGCAAACTGTTGCATTTGATTATGATTTTTGTTTTTCTTCTCTCCTGAAATGAAACAGCAAAGAAATGTGCCTTTCCATTTGACTTGCAACTGAAGGAATTCTCTTATTCCCCCTTTTAGTAAGATTTTTTTCAGAGCTTGTATCTTGCTTTTGAGAAAACTGTACTTAAAAATTGTAGTGTTCTGAGGCTCCCAATGCAAACTGTCCCAAGAGCGACAATCCTGCCGTACAGGATGACAGTAGCTGTCGGTAGCTCTCCACAGAGATAAAACTAAGATAACATGAAGTCATTCTGCTTTTCAATCAGAAATGAAAAATGTGATTCAACAGTACATGAGTTTGAACACTTCAGGGATGATTTTATTCACTGGCTCATCTAGAGGAGGATCGGCTGTGCTTGAATTTACAAGTTTCTTATTTAATATTCAGCAATCTTAACATTCAGTAAACTCTACACTAATTTATGGTTATTAGCTTTTGTGAATAGACCCTGAGTTTGATGGGCTCCTCAAGCACTCATGTAGACGGTATTTACTGTGATCCTTGCAATAATCACTAATATTTGACTTTGAAAAACAATGAAGTTTCTCTTTTGATCAGGGATTCATGCTGTTCTAAGGAGCTGAGTTCCCATGTTAAATGTAAAGTGCTTGCTTTTGACTGATGAGCAGTTTTTCTGGTTTGTGTTAAATTCTTTGTACATGAAGTAAGTTCCAAATCAAAGTGAAAAAACAAAATGCAAAAGTTGATGTGAAACAAAACAAGAATATTCAGCTGGAGACCATCAAAAGATACTACTGCAATATTTCAAAATACTTTATTAATATTATTCCAATGTATTCCAGTTTTATTCACATTTTGATATTGTGCTAAATTTACAATGTACAGAAAGTGTTAGTTCTTTTACAGACACCAATGTTTGGTGGGGTCTTGTGCATTTTACCTTTACAAATCTAGAAAAGAGTGATTACCAGTAATATTCTGAAGGTGGAAGCTCCTGTCCTGGGACCTTCACCTGGCACATCCAACCTGCCATATGGCCATGTGTCCAGATGATCACTGAGATGTTCTTGGACACAGTCAGTATTTCAGGATATCAGTTTCCCAATACAAAGAGCTCTCCTATATCTTCCCCAGTGTAGGGATGTGTATGAGGACAAAGTGACCATCAGCTCTTACAGAGAATCCCACTTTTCCTGTCCATTACAGACACTTATAGTAAGCTCTGAACCACATCTTTTCAAGGAGCTGAGGCTCTCTTGAATGATTCTCTGGGATGTTCCCAGGCACAGTCACTAATTAGGGTAGGTATAACTGTAGTGACCCACCTCTACTTACATATAAATCAGTGGAAATGCTGCTGGGTTTCTGTGTCCTACTTGTGTCCTGCAGATAGTAAGACATGGTTTAGACACTCAGCAGCTTTGCCTCCCCTGACCTAGTTTCCATGAAGGGAAACCAGCACACACAGTTTGGAAGTCAGTAAAGGGTATCCTGTTCTGTACCTTAAATGATGAGGAAAGGCAGATCCTTGGGTATTCTGGGGCATCACAGCACTACTGGCCTGGTTGAACTTTTGTTAGTTCTGGGTTCCTACAAGCTAGTGCTGAGTCTCTCTGTTGTCTACAAAGGGGTGCCATCTGCAGGGACCATCCGTGGAAAGCAGCATGGTAGGGGTCTATCCTAGGTCAGATTCAAAACAGAGGCTTGTGCTACACTGGCATTCTAAGGACACAATGAGACCTAAAAGTTGGTCCTTATCTTCTGGCCAGTTAATGGTACCTTAATCTTCTTGAGTGCGGTACTGGATCCGAATCCACTAAATGAGATGCTGTCCCAGTAGGTGCTGTTCTCTATAAAAGTCTTGGCCATAACTGAGCAGAAGTACTTTTACAACATATGCAGAAGGATTTAGGAAGACAGCAGGTAGGAATATTTCAAAGAAATTTTCCACATTTTCTTACGGATTTTTTTCTCAGTTCTAAATCTTTCTGTAGGATCTGAGCCTGATAATGTAATTAGCCAAAGTCTGCTTCGGTAGCCACTTAAGCTACCAGGTTTCAGAAGGACTGAATATTTCTCACCTTCCTCAATCCATTTTTGCAAATGTGCAAAAATGGGATTACTGGGAGGCTTTGCATGAGTTGCTTTAGCTGTAATTCCCGAAGACTTTTTAGAGCTGCTAATCTAAGAGCTTGTCTCCGGGGGTTGATGACTCTTAAATCTATCTTACAGATTTAAATACCTCACTCTTAATATCCAGGGTAGGGTTAGAAATGCCACTTACCCTTTCCATCCCCTCTCTGCTCTCTGAGAAAGATGATAAAATTACCAGGAGAGACAGATAAAGATGAGCAGAAGGGTTAGGAAGAAGGAGAGAGGCATTTTTCCTTGCTCAGCCCAGCTTGCACTCTAACAGGTATTTACATTCTCTGGCTTGTGGTGCTTGTACTCAACTGTGTCAATCTGCTTCTATCCACAGGCTGACTGTAGCTAGGAGCAAGATAATTTATCTTTCTTGCTCTTACCCTTGTCTGTGTCCCCACACATTAAGGATGTTTCTCAGGCAGCACAAATATGTGTGAAATCTCTTGATTGCCTTTGCCCCGTGTGAAAAGGCATTGTGTGCTCTGTCCTTGACCAGCTATTGTTATGCCTTTATAGCTGGTTGATGAATTCTCGGAGCACAAGCACAAATTCCTATGGACTGAGGGGAAAAATAATAAAAAAATAAAAAAATTATATGCTCTCTACTGGAAGAGCATAGCTCTCAGTGACATTGCCAGCCAGAGAGCTGCCTGGTTCTCTGTGCAGAGGATTTTCTTATTCATGGGCTACTTTCTCAGCAACTAGTCCCAGGTGCTTATGGACTCTGTACATTCCAGAATCACAGGATGTTAGAAGCTGGAAGGGACCTACATGGAAGATTATCAAGTCCANAAAAATAATAAAAAAATAAAAAAATTATATGCTCTCTACTGGAAGAGCATAGCTCTCAGTGACATTGCCAGCCAGAGAGCTGCCTGGTTCTCTGTGCAGAGGATTTTCTTATTCATGGGCTACTTTCTCAGCAACTAGTCCCAGGTGCTTATGGACTCTGTACATCCCAGAATCATAGGATGTTAGGAGCTGGAAGGGACCTTCATGGAAGATTATCAAGTCCAACCCCCCTGCCTGAGCAGGATCACCTGGAGCAAGTCGCACAGGAACGCATCCAGACTGGTCTTGAGTGTCTTCAGAGAAGGAGACTCCACAACCTCTCTGGACAGCCTGTCCCAGGACTCTGTCACCCTCACAGGGAAAGTGTTTCCTTACATTCACATGGAACTTCCTATGCTTCAGCTTGGACCCATTGCCTCTTGTCCTATTCCTGGCCATCACTGAGAAGAGCCTGGCTCCATCCTCCTGACACTCACCCTTTACATATTTATAAACACTAATGAGGTCAACCCTCTTCTCCAAGCTCAAGAGCCCCAGCTGCCTCAGCCTGTCCTCAGAAAGAAGTTGTTCCACTTTCTTAAGAATTTTTGTGTTCCTATGCTGGACTCTTTCAAGCTGTTCCATGTCCTGCTGGAACTCAGGTGTCCTGTTCTCCAAAACATAATGGCTCACAGTAATTTCTTCCTCTTCAGCTGCCAGGGTACAAATCCATGTATTTTGCTGTAAAGTGTGCAGAATTCCTGAAGCATTTTTCACAATAGATAAAGATTTTTTAGGAAAGGACTGAGGGACAAATTATTTCAAGCAGTCGCATTCCTTGTTTTCTATCAAATTCTTGATACAGATGGAGCCTTCCAGAGATATTTACCAGACTAAAAAGAAGTTTTGGTGCTGGTAGACTGCTCAACAGCAGTGGCAGGTTGCAATTTTACATTCAGCATCTCTCAAGTTTAGAGAAAAGTACCAGTAATAAAAAAATATGTAGAGTTTATAAAGCAATAATCTGTAAACAAAAATATGACCTTTGGGAGACCAATACATCATTCTGGCATAGCCTTTAAACTATTTAGTTGTTAAGATTAGTGGGATGGTATGTACTGAAGTGAGGGCTGAATCTGGTGGGAACTTACTGTCTGGAATTTTGTGGGTGTCAGTAACATATTGTGCAGCAATGAACCAAATAGAGACTTACTGTCTAGACTTTTGAGATAATACAAACTGTTTTTGTAGTAATATTGTTGTGGAATGTGTGTACCACCACATTGTAACCTTTCTAGCAGGACTGTCTCTGAGAACAAGAAAACTTCAGGTTACAAGGGGCCCAGAGAGCACACATGCAGTTCTGGTGAGCAAAGAGAGGAAGATAAGGGCTATAGTTCCCAGCAGAAAAATGGTGAAGTTGAGTGGGTTAATTAAATGACCACCTGCATCCCTGAAGATCACCTAAAGCCTGTAGTATGCATGTGGGAAGGGATGGAAACCTAGGATGATGAATTCCTGGAAAAGCAATGAATGTTAATCGTTTCTCAGCCAGGTCATGAATATGTGTGTATAACCTGCATGTAAGCTGTGCAACTAACTTATTTGGGGCATACATTAGGAGGAAGGATCCCCTGTGTGCTCAGCACTGCAGTAAAGGATACCTGCTTAATAGCCACCAAGACTATTGAGTTTTGATTTTGGCTTTTCATGGCATCAAGGCTTTAAACTCTAGGCAAGCTCTAGACTCCCCTTTTTTTCTGGCCCAAATGCATAACTGGTATAATTGACAAAGATTTTGGGCTTCTGCTTCATCCAAAAAATGTACTGACAACCAGCTTCCATCTGTGATTATTTTTTGCTCTTGAAAGCAGTTCTTGAAACCCAAATGGTGAAGAACACCCAGGGATAATAGATAGAAAGTCTTTTGGGTTTTCTACATCAATGTCATTGGAACAATATCATTTTGTATCAGGGGAACAACCACCTATCAGTGATTACAGGTTCAAAATTCAAGGTTTGACTGAATTAATTGGTTTTATTTTAGAAAAAATGTCTGTGAAGTATCATGCGGTGCAGACATTGGTATGCATGATGTCTCTGAATTCCTCACTTCTGTCATTTTCAAATGTATAGGGAAGAGCATTATAGATTTAGTCCTAACGCTGTCTTCAAGAGAATTGTGAGCCAATTTGTATTTTACAGCTAAAATCAGCAGAGGCCTACAAAGTTATGTAGAAATATTGGGAAATAGCAAAGAAATACCTTTGCAGATTGACAAAATTTACAGGAAAATAATATTCTGTGATTCTGTGTTTCCATGATAAATCCACCTCATATTTCAAAAGCTTCATACAAATAATAAAGTTTTAATTAGGAAAAAGTCTTGCAAGTTCTGAGCAGCTCCTTCAAACTTTGCAATTTTTGTTGGTTTTGGGGGTTTTTTGTTGGTAATGGAGCTTCTTCAGTTGGCACATTTTGAGAACAGTTGCTGGCAATATATACTGCATGCATTCCCAGCAAAGCATTTTTGCAAATGTACAGCCATAGTCCAAATTAAAGATGAAAACAGGGCATAATTAATTCCGAAGCAAAAGCAGAAGCAACAGAAATATTTGGAGTGCTGATTTTAGTTAAGTGGGGAGATAATCAAATATACAGCAGCTAAAGCCAAAGGAAAAAAGAGTAAAACAACCAACACAAAACAAAACCATCCACAGGATAAGAAGATGTTAACATGCATTTAGCAAAAAGACAGCTAACAGAGGGGGTAAGGTCAAAGACATGTAATTAAAGAATTCAGGTCGGCTCTGGGATCTCTGCGTTGGGGAAATCAAGGTTCACAGCATGAGGGAAGTTCATCGAGTTTTGGTTTTGACTTTATCTGCTAACACGATCTTACAGGCAAAGCCCTGCACCCCCCAGATTGAATGTTTTCCAGTAAATCAATGGGAAATTGGTTTAAACATTGTGTTCACCGGGAATGCTGTGCTCAGTCATTACAGATAGATGGGGAATTATTGCCTTTAGATACCATCAAGTTATCCGGAGGTTGCTCACATGCATCAAGGTGTTCTCAAGGCATAAAAAAAAAAAAGAGAGGTTTATCACACCGTCTGGATTTGAATACATCTGGAAGGAGTGCCTGAGGGTTGTGTGTCCCAGCCACCAGTTTAGTCAAGTTTTCATGTCAATTGTCTCATTTCCCTACGGCAGATTATTAAACTGTATAAACCCCTTGATGCACCTCATTTACTGGTCTGGAGTATGCCAGAACTCTTAAACAAGCAGGAATATCTTGATCTAGGAACAGTTTCCTTGCTTTTTGTAGGGTGGAGAAGTTAGGTGACTTAAAGGATGCTGAATTCAAACCCAAATTCTGATAGAAAATACAATGTGTATACATACATACATATATATCCTAACACAAGTAGACAACAAAGGAAAATTTCTGACAGACCCACATAGCTACAAGTGCCCATCTCAGACCTCTGGTCAAATAGCCCAGTGCTTTGCTTTTCCCAGACCAGACCCGAGAGAAGGGAGACTCCGTCTATTTATGAAGCATCACCAAAGGGAGAGAATTACATATTTCCACCCATGATTTTCATTATTTCGGGAGATGTTCGGCCAGGCTAAAAACATTTGAGCCTCAGTTTGTATTTTTATTTAAACGAATGCTTTTGGTTGTTGTTGCTGCTTCCCCCATCACCTTATCTGGTGTCTGTCAAAAGCATACCTTGGCTCAGATGTATGCGCAGCTCCTATTGAATTCGGTCGCACTTAACCACAAGGACTCAATTACCTGCTGTTAATGGCCCATCCATTTTGAAAACACCTATTGCTTTCTCTAAGGGTTCTCTTAAGTCATCCTAGCATTGGCTAGGTTAATATGTGAAAGGTATCTGCTGAGCATGCTGTCAGGGTACCATTTACCAGCCTAGCCGATGTTCTCTAATCCTTGTTTTAGTAAAATTCTTATCTTTTTCCACAGTGGTGCAGATACCACTGTGCTTCTGTCTGTGCAAGAACCTTAGAAAAACGTGCAAAGCTTTAACTTCAATGACATCCCTTACAGGAGCTGAAATAATATTTCTGGGAGAAGCCAGGAAGCTGGTGGTGAATTCCATCTTGCATCCAATGTGTCACCAGCTGTTGAAATGCCCAGATGGAGCAGATGTGATTCTCCACTTTAACATTGCAGCCCAAAGGATGCCAGCACCTATGATACACAGCCTTAAAATATTTATGCTGTAGAAAGATTAAATCTTGAGTCAAGCTGCTGGGATTGCTAACTTTTTTGTTTCAGGGAACCTGATGCTATCCAGGTAGGTGATGGCCACAGGTAAGAAACCCTGCAACATATAAAGCAATCTTGGCTCTTCCCTCCATACAAGCTATGACTTTTCCCAAATGTCTTGTCTTAGCAGCAGCCCCTCCATGTGGGCACCCATTGGCTGCATCCTCACCCTGTGCATAAAAAGTTGAATATGTTCTGTGTTCAAACACCAGCCAGGGCTGCTGGAAGCTTACCCACTCCCCGATGGCAGCAGCTTAGTAGGGACAGCACATCATTTTCCTCCTCCAACCAGTCTATGGAAAATTGAAGTCTTTCACATGTTCACCTTGACAGATCTGGGTTAGCAGGATCCCTGACAGCCCAGCTGTCTTGCGTCCCTATGTCTCTATTTGGATGCAGACAGCATATTTTAGGAGGGACAGAAAGATGAACAAGAACAGCTAATTTGCCCTTCTGAAGGAGCTGTGGTTTTATGAAATCCTGCCAGCCAAGCAGTGCCACGCTTTCTGCTGCTGCCTTGTCACTGTCAGACAGGTTCCCACTCCCCATCCCTGGCTGACAGTCTGAGATGCAGGAACAGGAGATGTCCCTTTTTCTCTGTTTATATGTTTCATGTACTTGCTAATTACTTCAGAGGATAGTTAAATTTTACTTTGCAAACCGCATTATGCAAGGTATTGTTTTTGTCTTTGTTCCTGACAAATGTTGTGTGTTGTTTCTTTTGGCACTTAACATAGACAGGAGTCTCTGTGCTAGCTGTTATTATTTATTTATCAGTTCAGTGACTCCACTATGCTAAGGCAAATAAAAGCTATTGTCTTTGGCCATAGGGGACAACATTGCATTTGAATGCTTTTATTTACCAATTGATCCTTATTAATATAAATTTCTAAGATTTAGTCAGGACGTTTCCCCAGTCATTAAAAATGCATGTTAAAAAAAAACAGGATTGCACATGGTGCTTCAAATCAGAGTCTTTCCAGATACAGAACAGGTAGAAGTTTTCATGGAGAGTTTGTTCATTTGGCAGATACCAACGAGCCTCACCCCCTGGGTCCCAGTACTCCTGCCCAACACACAAAGGGTGCAAGTGAAAATGCACACCTACAGGCTGCTATTGCAGGTGCTGGTCAGCTCAAGCAATGGAAGTCAGGCATCCTTCCTTCTGTTTCAGTGTTACTCATATGCAAAGTCTGTAAGGCATGAACAATGTTAATTAAATCTAATTTTGGCCTGCACAAAGTTTCCATGGTCAGATTACCCAGGGGTGTGGAATTCTTCGGTGCTGCTGCCTCTGATCCCAGTGCTTAGTGCTTACAGAGATAATACAAGTTATTTTGTGCACTCCAGCACTTCCCACACTGGAATAAGCTCTTCCAGAATGAGATATCTCGGCAGCTCCTCTTTGTTTGCACTTTCTCTGCAGTTGTTTCACATCCTCTAAGAAGATGGGACTGAGCCAAATGAAACTGCTGGAGGGGGGAGGACTGGCTGGTGTCTGCAGGGATGAGGGACAGGGGGTTTGGGATGGCAGGGGACTCACTGGGAAGAGCTGGAAAGCTCTGGGGGTAAAGTTTTGGGCTAAAGACATGCACAGTAAGGACTGATACACATGTACCTTTAGCTTAGCCTCCATGGAAATATTGCACAGTCTACTTTTTTTGCTCTAATTACAGTAATATATGGAAGTGAGTAAGTCTACTTTGTTATTCTAGCATGAAGTATTTGTCGCATTAATCATTGTGTCCCTGCAGCCCACTAAAGTCCCTATGCTAATTTGAATTAATCACTCTATTCTGGGCAGGTATCTCATGGTATACTCTTTCATTATTCCTATAATTTGTTTTGTTTTGTTGGGTGGTTGTTTGTTTTTCTTCAAATATATGGGATATGCCAAACAGAAGCTGGGGATAAAGAGGCAGCCATACAGCATACATGCATTAGTTTCCCAGATGTGTTTATAACTTGCCAGATAATGTGGAAGATGCAGCAGTTGGGCCATGAGTACAGCAACCATCATGCAAGGGAGATGGTGCATGGGTGTTGGGACTCAAAGGATTGGATGAATTTCTGTCTGCTATTCCAGTGTGATGCTCGATCTCTGAACCTGTTGGGGGAGGAGGAATGGCGATGGGGTGAGATAAAAAAGTTATTTATGTTTCTGACAGCACTGATCTGAAGTAACTTACTGGGTGAAGCAAAATGGCTGAGCTCACAGGAGTTGACTAGTGAGAAAGAATGATGACACAAACTGCTCACTGGTGGTTAAAATTAGGTCTAAGAAGGTCTGTTCTCTTAAAGACCTTTGCTGAGCTCATTTGTGTATTGTAGCAGCAAAACACTGACCTGATACTCCACCTCAGAATAAAGTTGGAACTTGCTTTTGTCATCTGAAAATGGGTTCTTGGCTGTGTTAGTAGGAAAACTCTGGTGTTTAGAGATCCAAGTAGGTACAACCAGGTGGGCAGTCAGGTGGTACCCAGCAGAATTTACTGATCTGTGGGATGTAAGGTAGAAGAACCTGGTGGGCACCACCAACTCAGCTTTGCAAGGGACTGCTGTAGGGCTTGTAGGGCATTGCTTTGTAGGGCATTGCTTTGTAGGTAATGCTTTAGGGCATTTCTCCTTCAGGCAGTTCTTACAGAGATCTCTCGGGTGAATCCACAAGGAAAGGGCTCTGTTTGAGAGGCAAACCTCTCTATGTCCAGGTAGCATTGCCCAGGTGGAGCAGATAGGTGGCTGCCACCCAAGCAGCCTCCAAGCCCCAATGGCAGTGCCCACTGTTTTACACCCTGACTCTCCAGAAGCATTCAACAGGTTAGAAAACAGAGTTTTGCAGCCATGTTACAAAACATTTACTTTGAGATTAAACTTAATGTCTGCTCTGAACAGCCCTCACAGCACAACCTGGGTTCTCTGCCTTGCAGAAGGCAAATAAATTATAAGAAGTCATCTTTTCTACCCCTTTATTCTATAGATTATAATAGAAACCTCTGGCTGGGGAACTTACAAAAGTCTTCCAGTACCTAAAGGGGTTACAGGAAAGATGGAGAGGGATTCTATCAGATCAGGGAATGCAGTGATAGGACAGGGGGGAGTGGGTTTAAACCAAAAGAGGAGACAGTTAGATTAGACATTAGGAAACCATTCTTCACTATGAGGGTGGTGGCCTCTATGAGGCCCTGGCACAGGTGCCCAGAGAAGCTGTGGCTGTCCCTGGATCCCTGGCAGGGTTCAAGGCCAGGTTGGATGTGGCTTGAGACACGCTGGGCTGGTGGAGGGTGTCCGTGCCCGTGGCAGGGGAATGGGACTGGGAGGGTTTTAAATGTCCCTTCCAACCCAAACCATTCTGTGATTCCATGATTCTATGTGGAGGTGGCCTCATATCCGTGTGGGCACAAGGCAACAGCAAGGCAAATAACAGTATTCCACTGGTGTATTTAAACACCCTGGAAAAGGAGGACATTAGATGTCATGTGTCTGGGAATACGTGTCCACACAGATATTTTTGCATAACATTTAAATCTGGTGAATCACACAGTTAATGACTGTGTAGGATATTTCTGGTTGGTGTGGGCTTTGAAGGCCCATGCTTCTGGAAAGTCTTACAGGAGCAAATTCTTGTGTTGAATTAACTCCTACTAATTATTGCATGGGAGGGAGTATTCTGTCAGAGAAGCATCCAATCAAGGGAATTCTCATACATTTGCTCACCTCTCCTCATAGAAGTGGGACTTAACTGGGACTGAAGTCACTTTATATGTGCAGCACTGAATCATAAAGTGGATTGCAGAAATCATGGGCGAATAAAGCTGTTTTTAAGGATTTGACCCTTAGTTTCTCAGGCATATCACCCTTTGCAGCACACATTTACACCATGCTAGGTATAAAACCAGCAAGAAGGTCTTGGGTGAACTGGATACAAACTGAATGCTTCAGCAAATTTTTACCTGCATGTCCAATATCTTGCTCAGAAATGTCTGGTAACTGTGATTAGGCTTTTCGCAGACTTTCAAGTGACAAACTCCATGGGTTCTACCATGATCTTTTTAAAAAGGTTTGTTAAATAGGGCATTGCACTTGCAAAGCCTTTCTTGTTCTGACATTTCTGAGTAATTCAGATTGAGTTTCAGTCTACTGGACTTACTCATTTGCATTTCAAAGACCCAGAAAGTGAGCTGCAGAGCCAGGCACTTCTTGGGCTTGGGACTTAAAAAAAAATAAGAAATCAAGCAACTTTGGCAATTATAAGCTAAAATGCTGACTCATCAGTGATGTCACACCTTTGTAACCTGCCTCAGTGTCTAACTAAGCATTTCTAAAACGAGACACAATGCAAAATGGAGAAGAGCAAGGAGAATTTGGCTGACAGCAGATTAGCAAAGGACAGAGCTGGATCTAAATTATCCTCTGCACATCCCTGAAATGCCTCACTGCGGATCAGAGAGCTGCCAAAGTTTACCTGCTTGTTGGGACCCTTTATGAGTGCACAGGATTTACAATAAACTGCCAGGTCTACTATATCTTTCATTAGCTGACTGAATGGCTTTTTGCTCACAAGTGAAGATGACACAGAGCTAATACTTGCTCTTGCTAATGCATATCCTGTCTTGGTGATAAGCTGCCAAGACTTGATGAAGGGCTACAAAACATACTGTTGAGCCTATGTTCCAGTAGCAACAATGGAAAATGAGGGCAAAAGACTAGAAAAACTGTTAATTTCTTTCTTTCTTTCATTTGCAAAACTGACCATAACCCATCACTGAGCCTGGGTCCCTTTAGCTCTCTGGTCCCATGTCCGACCCCTGGATTTTATTGGTTTTAAACAAATTCTTCAAGCAGCTGTAGGGAAATAATTCACCTCTAGATATTGTTAATGATGGGATAGTTAACATGCCCTTATTTATATATTTTATTATTTCAAATACCTCCACTGACAGGGGAAATCAAACATACTTGAATTTTCCAATTTAAATATCTAACGTGTCTATTTGATCTCAGTGTCGTATCAAGGAACACTCATCAATTTATTCATGGTAATGGTTGTTATGGAGTGATGGGGTATTGTGTTAGTCAAACCCTTAATTTTGGTGTCATTATGTAAATAGATTAAGCCTGGAACTAAAGGCTAAGGAATATAATTGCATAGATGCTCTTGTGCACTTTTTTGAAATATTACCAAGATATTTTTGTTCTGGTTATTTAGAATATATCTGGATTATTCAAATATTATGTCATACTAATATAATAATGAATACTTAGAAATATAAGTTATTTTTTTGGTTATGATAATTTATTTGGCAGACATTTAAAATTATTGTGTGGAACTGATAAACCCCCCCTTTTCTCATAATTATCTTGATTGCTACAAGAATGAAAATATTGACAAATAGTTTTCAGAAAATCAGAGGACATCATAATCTTAGCAATGTAAGACAACTATTTGCACTCAGAAAAAAAGTTCTTTACAAAAAAAATAAAAATGCTTACCTAAAATTCACATTATACAGATTGACTCTGAGTAGAAGGTATATTTTTTTCTTGCTGGTCTAGATTTTTTTTCCTATTTTCCTGGGATGAAAATTAAAAATAGCAAATTTCCCAAGAAAATTTAGTTCATATTAAATGAAACTTTTAACATTCATGCTTTTGATGATACTTTGGTGGGGGTTTTTTTTTGTTTCTTTTCTTGTTTCCTTTTTACTTTTTTGACTCCTTTGTAACAAGGCATTTCGAAATAGAGAAAAAACCCACAACCCTAAACATATACTTTTCCCCTTATTTTAAGTTTAAAAATAAATTATGTCAAGCTGTTAATAAAAATTGACCCTTAAAAATATTCTTCCTGTTACATCTTTGACAGTGGAGAACAATTAAAATTATTTTAAAATTCCAATGAGCTGTGAAGATATACTCAGCACATTTTTATGTACAAAATTTCCTGAATCATCTACTATATCTTTTTTTTTTTTTCCCTCCCCATCTATATGACATCTGCTAACGAGTGTACAGACTCAGCACTGTGCAGCAAGCCAACTGGGAATTAATTGAGATATTCCAAGCTCAGACACAGTCACAAAACTGCTGGGGGACTCTGATAGTTTAATTAAAGAATGAAACTGGAACCAATGCAACACATTTAAAGGAGTTTGTAGGCTTCACTGAACAGAGTTGGACTAAACACCTAAGCATAGATTTGGCAAAAGGCAAGGCAGTTCAGTAATTAGTAATAATACCTCTCTTGAAAATGAAAACAACTGAGAGAGTGACTTGGGTAATCAAATCTTCACTATCCAAGTGTAAAAAAATCTTTATAAGAGAGAGGAAAAAAAAATATTCCTCTAATGATCTGAACATCATAAATGTATTTACAATTTACTATTGTTACTTCACAGTCTCAAGTCCTAAGTTTAATCAGGAGGAAACTGAATGGGAATCAATAATACATGTGGGTAAAATGATTAATATTCAAGATTTGAGAGGTCTGGCTAAGAAGTTTATCCCAACTAAAAGAATATTCCCTTCAACTAAAAGCTGTGATTGTTTCCAACTCCCCAAGTCTGAGCTAAGGTAATACTGGGTGAGCCACTCCTACAGATTCCACCAAGACCAATCTCTTCATATTAGTTACTGTTGACACTATCTTAGGATCTTCTTAAAGACTTTGGCTTTACTAACATAAAAATGTTGGGTTTTTTCTCCTCACCTTTTATTTCTTTTTCATAAAACAATATCTAGGCTGGATACCTGCAAACACTTGGGAGAAACCAGTGTAACAGGGGGAGATGCTGCTGAGTGCTCTCACTATGATCATAGCTAAAGCATCTTCTGTCTGCCCTGTCCTAAATTGCACTTGTGTTATTATGCACTTGGAACTCTCAGATCTCTGACAGATACAAACATATTTGCCCTGACATTGTTCAAGCGTATTTCCAGTTACATTGATGTCTTCCATTTTCCAAGAACTACCCAGAGAAACATAATTATTTCCATAAGCACAATTCTTGTCTAAACCATACAAACTTTTATCTGGAGACTCGTAAGTTCAGGAGCTACTTTTTGGGAGACACCTTTGTGTTCAAGAAGTCACAGAATACATCTGAATTTATACAGCAAATTTTATTTGGTTGTTTAACTTCTAGAATATCTAAGAAAACTTTTTTAAAAAATTATTATTCCCAAGTACAAGTATCATTAATATTAAAAGAAAAAAACCCATCACTATTATGTTGACATAGGAAAGACGAGTATTATGAGGAAAGTATTCATAAATTTGCTTAATGGTCTTGCTGCTCCGGTTTTTGGATTAGGTTGTTCTCATGGTGGGATTAAGAGACATACTTTGAAATAAAGGGCAGAAGTATCTGATGAATATTAACAAAACTCAGACAGCTCCAGGTATAAGCAATGATTACTCTGCTTGCTTTGCCTGTGCCAAAGCCCTAGAAAACTAGGCTTACTGCTTCTGTCACACCCCGTGTCAAGGTTTATGCGGTATAAATTACCGATGAAGTCATAGCCAGACTGCATAAAACACACTAACAAATGAAGCAGAGTAAGACCTCCTGCAGTGCTATGTGTAGGATGGCAGAGATGTTTTATTTATTGTGTTAATTTTTTTTCCATACAGACTAAATAAAAATCTGAGGAACAGCAACATGGAGTAATCTGTAGGTCAGGTTGTTTACCAGGAACTCTCACCTTGGTCAAGTCTATCTTTTTAAATTGATTTAGATTTTGTAATTTATTTGAGACAAAATAATTATTTTCTAAAATAAAATTAATTTATTAGTGTTCCATAAACATGATTCTTTTTTTTTTTTGCATGGGATGTCTGCTGTGTTCTATACACTGCACTATAAATTCAGCATAATTTTATATTTACTTGTATGATGGTTCTTTGAGAACAATTAGAGTTTTACCTATTTTCTCAAAGAAGGTAAGAGCTGAAGAAAGACCATTTTCTGAAGTTATCTGAAAATATACACAGTATCACTGAAAATCTAGCTTTGATCTTTTTTAAGGTATGTAGACTGAAGTTCTGGCTTGACTGAGGGACTTTTGCCATGGGATTCAATGCTGCTCTTCATACCCCCTGCAAAGTGGTGAGATATTTCCTAGTATATAATAACAAACCCTTTGGCTAGTCTGCATGGAGCTGTTATTGGAGAGAAAATGGAACAATGAATCTAAAAGCAGCTGAGAACAGGGTGACATGATGCAAATCAGAGATCTCCCTGGCTGTACCCTGCAGAAGACACATGCTTGACCTTCACTTGGTGCTTTCAGCGCCCTTCCCTGTTTTGGTTAACCCACAGGGATCCGAGTGGACACTCCTGCTCCAAGCCTCTTATTGCACCTCACCCATTGCAGCCCTGGAAAAGCAGCCATTGTGCCCGAGCAGGGAGCTCAGCAAAGTTGCAACTGCACTTTAAATTCATAACAGAGCTTGTTCTCTGCTGACCTCCCCGTGTAGACAAGCCCTTTATGAGATCATCTGCAGTTTTGATGATAATGGCGGCTTTGTTTTCCTCTATTAGGCCTTGGGGTGCATGAGCTATTGTAAATCCTCTTGCACTTGTGCATGCTATTTCTCTTTATTCCTATCCTAATTCACAGTTCCTATCCCCCAGACCAAAATACTGATGTAAATAAGCTTTTTATTTTCATTTTTCAAAGTTATAGCTCTGCACACTATGACACAAGAAAATCACACTTGCTTTTTCTTTTTTTTTTCTCTTCCCCAAGAAAACCATTTCTTTTCAGGGTGGAGGGGAGTGGGGAATTTACATAAGAAAGGTCAAATGCTCCCTCTCACATTTGACTCATTTGATAGCAGAATGCTCTTTCTGGCCATCTGCTTATTGTTGAATTAATTGTCAATTAATTGTCTCTTAATTGAAGCATTTGTTTCCAATTTTCAAAGATTAGCAGGGTATTAAACAAGAGAGGTCAACACAATTTAGGAGAATGTTTTAAATTCTGTCTATAGTGGCTGGGAATTGTAGCTTTCATTAAACATCACTCTGGTATAATTTGTGTCATTAAAAGTGCAATTTCAGCCAATTACTGCAGCTGTTTTGAGTTTACTTGCTTGAATGATTCCTGATTCCAAAAGTGAAGAAGGTATGAACTCTCACTATTACTTGCTGTTGTTAATTCTGTTTAAATATCAAATTAATGACATAAAGAAGCTGCTTTTTTCTGTTTGTTTTTACTGGAAAATGGAACCTTTAATGGTTATATATATATATATATACATTAATACCTGTTAATGAAGGCAAACACTAGGCAATTAAATAGCTCTTAAATTAAAGGCAGATTTATAAATGAGGAAAAGCTGATGGTGGTGAAAGCAAGAGTCAAGCTCTGGCTCTGCATAAGTTCTGGTGAAATGGTCCCATCTGCTTAAGGCTGATCTGCAGAGAAGAGAATCCAGCACAGGGAGGACAAAGAGCGAGTTATATGGGGTGTAATTGCCCTGAGCAGATCATAAAACACCCTTGAAACTCCAGGTACTGGGCTCTGAAGTCTGTGTGGGACTGGTAGGTTGGAACCTCAGTACAGCCTTTGCCTATTCAAGTATGGAGCTCAGCAGGTTGGGTTTGACTGATGAATATTGTCTAGAAAGTACCTGATTAAGCCTGTGGCATCTTAGGACTGCCAATAGCAATCAGTTTACATTTTTGCTTTTGTTTACATTCCATTAATTAATTTAAATGCCTAGATTGGGTAAGGTCTTGGTCCCTTAATGCATTTGCTTTATCAAAACAGAATAACAGTTTTTATTTATATGTTTTTGAGACAACTCTTGTGTTTTATTCCCTCGAAAATTCCCTGCTAAGCACAAAGATCATGCTGTAGAGTAATTCAGTCTATCTACCAGCGATTCAGCATGTTCTGAGGAGAATGTTTTCTTTTATGTGTGGGATTCAGCATTGCATGTCTTTTTGTACTAAGCAATTTTATATAAATTTTACTAAAATTAGGGCTGGGAAAAGCAGAGCCTGTTCCCTATAATTTGATGTTCCTTTATTTAACAGACCACTACCTTCTCCACAGATTTTTTGGGACTCAGACCAGGAGGGATCTGTTTTTCCCAGTACTAGTGCCTAGAGATGGTTGGCTGTGTATGTGAATGGATACAACTGTTCATTTGCCCACATTGCATCCACTATGTAATCACACAGAAAGGTCTTCCAAAGGCCAGGCTAACAAGGAGATCAGAAATATCAGTACTTGGGTAGATAATACTGATTGCTTGAAGAATACAGCATGCTCTGTCTTATTAGATAGAGGAGAAATGAAATATGATTTTTGAAGTGTGCCTGGTTTGTAAGAGGATGAATGTATATTCATCTGTCTCTGTGGGGGGGGAAACTATAAACTCTACTTTTAGCCAGCCCAGACAGTCTTATTTCTTCTCAGACATACAAAATGTTATGTTCAGAATAGCCACAAGCCAGGTTATATCAGATAGAGAGTGATTAGTGTGTTTTACAAATAGATCAACGGGACATCAAGAAATATAAAATGTTTTTTGATACTGCCCTTCAACCCTGTGGCACGTAGTCTTCTGGCTTTTCTCCGAGCTCTGTGCATTCCTGCCTGCAAAGGGCAGCTCTGAGACAGATGGTAGGATAAATGCAGTGGGAAAAAAAAAAAAAAAAAAGGGGTGTTTGAAGCTGCTCAGAGTTGGGAATTTTAGCTTAAAACCTGAAGAAATGAATGGTAAGATGGGATACATTATTTCTCTGCAGTGTGTCTGTAAATTGCCTCTATTGTGTGTGATAAGTGTAAAAAAAAGGATGTTCAGGTAGCAGTGGGTTGTCAGTGAGTATCTGGGACTCAATCAGAATTTGAACTTGATCACAACTCCTACTTAGAGTAGTTAATGGACTGTATGTGTCCAGGGAAGAACAAAGCTGGGTCTCTTCAGCTTGGAGGAGACTGAGGGGTGACCTCATTAATGTTTATAAATATGTAAAGGGTGANAGGAGGATGGAGCCAGGCTCTTCTCAGTGATGGCCAGTGATAGAACAAGGAGCAACAGGTCCCAGCTGAAACATAGGAAGTTCCATGTGAATGTAAGGAAACACTTTCCCTGTGAGGGTAACGGAGCCCTGGAACAGGCTGCCCAGAGAGGTTGTGGAGTCTCCTTCTCTGGAGACATTCAAGACCAATCTGGACACGTTCCTGTGTGATTTAATTGCGGTAATGCTGGTGTGGCAGTGGGGTTGGACTAGATGAGTTTTTGAGGCCACTTCCAGCTCCTAATGTTTTGTGATTCAGTGAAGTTACAAAAGCTCAAGTCCCACTCACGTCTTATAAGCCAGGAGGAAAGACAAATCTCTTTACTTGTATTTAGTATAAACCACAGAAGCCAATGAGTCTTTCTTGACCAAGTCCACACTTAACAGCTGGAAACCGGTTCTCACTGGGTTATGCCTGCTGGCTTCTTATGATTTATTTTTGATTTACATAAGCATCAGTGAAAAATATGGTCTGATTAGTTTTACTGAATACTGTTGTAGAGGTGTGTTACAGTACAGTAAGGATAATATAGTGGTTCTACTTCAAGGTCTTTCAAAAAAAACAAGTAATAATTTTGTTAACTGTACCTACAGAAATTCACCAGAACAAAAGCACTGCAATAGAGGATATTATTTATTTTTAAATAATATATTTTGTGGTGGTCCTCAGCAAATGCTGTGCAGAATAATCTTGCATAGGAAGAGGAAGATGTAAAGCAAAGTTTAAAAGGAATGGAACCNTTTTTGAGGCCACTTCCAGCTCCTAATGTTTTGTGATTCAGTGAAGTTACAAAAGCTCAAGTCCCACTCACGTCTTATAAGCCAGGAGGAAAGACAAATCTCTTTACTTGTATTTAGTATAAACCACAGAAGCCAATGAGTCTTTCTTGACCAAGTCCACACTTAACAGCTGGAAACCGGTTCTCACTGGGTTATGCCTGCTGGCTTCTTATGATTTATTTTTGATTTACATAAGCATCAGTGAAAAATATGGTCTGATTAGTTTTACTGAATACTGTTGTAGAGGTGTGTTACAGTACAGTAAGGATAATATAGTGGTTCTACTTCAAGGTCTTTCAAAAAAAACAAGTAATAATTTTGTTAACTGTACCTACAGAAATTCACCAGAACAAAAGCACTGCAATAGAGGATATTATTTATTTTTAAATAATATATTTTGTGGTGGTCCTCAGCAAATGCTGTGCAGAATAATCTTGCATAGGAAGAGGAAGATGTAAAGCAAAGTTTAAAAGGAATGGAACCGTGCTGGTGAAAAATAAGGGTTGCATCAACTGGAAAAGCATATATTTTCTCTTCTGTGGTGCAATCATTAAAAGTCTGCATTCAGTTATATATTTATTTTAAACTCTGACTATAATTTTTGATCATACGCATCAAGCTTCAGGATAAGGTTTCCAGTACGGAAACTTTGGTTAATTCCATTCTGCAATAACTGAATTATCAATGTTGTATATTTGCTTCAGGGAATTTTTCTTCCTTTATCCTTTCATAGCTGGGAACAACCTTTTTTTTCAAATGCTTTCCAAGTAATATTTTGGTACATTAAGATTTAGACTAGAACTAATCTCTGACCTCAAAACCTGACATTCTCCCAGAAATACTGGGTTCAGTGTCAGATGAGAGAGATGAGCTTAATTGCATGCATTCATTGATTAATGAAAATAATAGTTTTGCTATGCAAAATGTAAGAATTGGTTTGTACCCTATGCACTAAACCCCAAACAGTCATCTCTGTCAGGTCACTGAAGACAGCAAACTAAATGAGTTCAGCTCTCTTGCATTTATTTATTTATTTATTACTTTTAGAACTACTTAATATGGTCTGGTATGTTGAGATGTTGAGATGCTGCTGTGTCAATAACTATAGTTCAGGGAAATCTCCAAATAAGTGCCCTCAGATGCTTTCATTAACTGTGCATTCTTGCAAGCACATCTTTGCCCAAATTACTCTTTTATATTTTCCTCAGACCTATATCAGCAATTTTCATCTTATTAGTGGAGCTTAAGTATGAATGTAGTTTCTAACAAAGGCAAATCCTGCAGGTACCCTAAATGTTCTAAATGTTTTAGTGCATCATTGTTTTCCTTTATAACTATCAGGTAAGGTTATTAATAAAGCCCTTATAGACTTTGATTAATGAACTTCCACCATTTATTCCCTTATGTCAAGCAGGTTTCTGAAGTCTAATTTTCTTTTTTTCTTCCTGCAATTTAGCAAAACTTAATCTTTCACAAAATCAACGTGTATCACAGCTAGTTAGATATTGCTTCTTCCTGACATGCCTTGAATTGGCAAACTACAGCAAGATACAGAGCCACATGGGGTGCCTTTGCTTTAAATGTTTAGAACCTCATTGCATTTCTTGGTAAATTGAACTCAAAAAATTGTGAGTTTTACCCTGGATGATATTAAATAGGTGTCTTGTTCCTGCTGTGAGCAAAACCCTTGCAGAAGAGAAAAATGTGGGATGTGTGATGTGCCGCCGCAGTGTAAAAATTGTCTGGCTTGTGTTACAAATGGCTTTATCTGTTTCAAAGCCACTGAAGAGAAAAATAATTTTAAATTATTGTGGAGTAATGTTCTAGCATATAAAATAAGAGAAGTGTCAGCTACAGACCACTGAATGAGACAGGTGACTTGCTCTTGAGACATCTGTCAGTAATATTGGGGAAAAACGCTGTGTTGTCGAAAAGGCCTTCAGTTTGAGTGACATAATACTGGCAGCCTCATGCTGGCAATTCTAAAGTGTCCTTGAAATTTATAAATGTTATCAATAGCAAATTAAAAAAAAAAAGCCTGTTACACTTTGAGGCGTTCTACAAACGCCTACAAATCTGATCTGGAAGGAGAAATAGATACTCATCACAGACAGAAAAAATAGTTCTTGATTCCTAAGGATGATCCTAGTTTGTTTGCCTTGGATGTTTGCAAAAAAAAACCCATCAAATTTGTATTAATGTTAATGTTCCCAAACACTTGGGCTCTGTACAGCACAGCACAGGCACTTTGCAAGGAGCGTCTTCACACTTTCAAATCGTTCACGAGCCTGATCAAAGCAGGACAGAGAAATAAATAATAAACAAGGGGGGACATTAAGTTGAAATTAATAGATTTACACATAGGAACTGGATGATCTGCTGGCTTCATTTCATAAAAACAATTTTAAAGTGTTTTGGAAATTTTTGCATTGGTTTTAGTACAGCACCTCCATATATATTTATAGAACATATATTATCTACAAAATAATTCTATCAGCTGAGCAGTATTTTAATTGAGGAGTTAAACTCTTAAGAATTAAGACATGCCAAGTGCATATTTATCAGTACAACTTTACCTTTGGTTTTTGCAGATCTGCCCTAAACTTGCTCTCCCAGGTGCTGCTGTGGGTGTAGTGGCAGTGACCAGAGTGCTTACATGGGTTGTGATCATTCCCTTCGTTCATGGGCACAGCTACAGGCCGGTGATGGTTCTGCTCAGTCTTGTAACAGTCCTTTTTGTCACTTCTCCCAGAAACATGTTCTGCATTTCCACAAGGACTTTTCTCAGCACAGTCACTGGTTAATTTTCTGATTTGAAGTGCAGCCTGCGTTAGACAAACCATTAATGTTTCAGAGCTTATTCAGATGAAGACAGAGGCATACTTGATACAATTTCAAATCTGAGATTTTCTTTTCTTAATTCTGATGTCTTAAGCAGTGATGATAATATTTCCATGGAAGTGCTCTTATGCCTGATTTTTCAGCTCTGCTTTTGTATTTCTTCTGTTCAGATACTCTGTCTTGGGAGGGAGGTAGCAAAGCACTTTGGCCCAGAGTGATGCCAAGATCTATAGCTCTCCTATGGATACTTAGGTTCATCTCTGGAAAGGTTGTTAGACAAAGTTAAGATGTTTTTAATCTTTTTTTAAACTGTTGCTTTCTTGAAAAGTTTTATACTTAAAACCCCTGTCTGTGGGAGGGGTAAGGGGGTGCAGGCTCAAATCACTTTTTCTCCAGTCCTGTGGCTGCTGCAAGCTGAACTAGCTGCTCTTCTCACTCAGTGAGTTGTTTTATAATTGCTCACATCAGCTTACCTTGGGAACAGACGGGCATTAATACTAGTCTAAGAAAGGGAGCAGAAGGATGAGAGGTGTCAGCTCACTAGGCTTCAGTATTGTGACACTCTGATGGAGCAGAGCTGCAGTGACTTGTAGAGGTGAGCTGGCTGTAGGCAATGTAATATGTGTTGGCCAGGTACAAGGAAAATGTGCTCTACCTAAGACATCCCCTATGGGATTGCACACACTACTAATGTTGGGGTTTTTTTTGAGAAAAAGATGGTATGGAAACCTCCAACCACTCCTTGATGAACTTGCTGATTGGACTTTCAACAAAGACATCAAAAAGATGTATGTGTGCCACTAAAAAGTAATGTTACCATAATTAATAAACAGTTAAAGCACTACATTTCCAAATAACTGTCCACCAGGAAATGCCATATACAAAATAGTGGATACATTAATGATATAGCTACTTCCCTATGTCCAGCTAATGTATCAGTTAAGTATATGTATCAGCTGGAGTATATGTAAAGCTCTGATAAATGTATGGATGCTGCATGCTTGTTTCTTTAGTCTCATATAATGCTAAAGAAAAAAATTGTGTCAAATTAATTTGGCTAGAGCTGAACAAGGGCAAGCTGAGCAGATGCCTCTTTTATCTCCTGTCACTGATCTTAATCTGTGCTAAACAAAGTGCCTCAACTTCCTTCACTCGGAAGTTAAGGACCACGCTTCTATCACAGAATCACTCCTGTGCTACAGCACTGACTTAATTCATAAAGTCCACAGACAGAGAGGGTAACAGGAAAGAGGAGGCGTGAGACATCAAAGATTTTTAGTTGATTTTATAAAGATTTTTTTTTTTAATCTCTATCAAGAGCCAGGCAAAGAAATTTGTTGGAAGGATTCAAAGACACTGGAGTGGAGTCTGGTTATTAGATGTGTTCGATAGATGCTTTTGAAACTCTACAAAAAAGTTTCCACAAAGGAGAGCAGTCTTGCAGGTTCACCATCTGAACCAGTGAGAAGCGGAGGTGGGAGGAGAGTTACAGTACGTGTGTTAAAGCTGTTGCATAGATGTTAGCCCTTCCTTTTTCAATTATCCACCACTATAACATGTCTTCTGGGAAGACTGCATCCTAATATATGCATCTCTCTGGCTATGAATGACCTGTGTATCTTGAGTATGAATTACAGCACTTTTCCCTCTAGAAACCAAGGCAACAACTGTAAGTGAGGGACCTGGCAGCATCTTTTGAATGCTACTGTACTGATGGGATTCTGACTTAGAGCAGAAACAAGAGTTTCTGGGCTATGCAGAATCCAATTACTGAGCACAGGCTCTGATAAGGTAATTTAAAAACATGATTTTGCAGGATAACTTTAATATATCTACACAAATATGCTAGATGCAAAGTATGCATCTATGTTTTGCAACCTCACAGCAAAATATATGTAATGTCAGCAAAGTTTTATTTTAATAAAGAACAGCAAAGATTTAACATCTTAACAGCTTTATCTAACAAATTTTAAAGAATGAATCCTAAATATTTGAAAATATTTAAGTATGGATTGAATATATTTTTTCACTGCAATAAATAATGAGGTACTTCCTCTGAGGCTGCCTGGCAGCTGGTACTATTGTTTTCTTTTTTCTGATTTTTTTTTTGGTTTTTGGTTTTTTTTTTTTTTGGTTAGTTAAGCCCAGTGAGTTCCCTTGTGCCAGTAAATTGGAGGCAGGGAAACATGGCTGATGGCTCCATCCAGCAATCTGTGTTATCCTTTGCCCAGCTGCCTGGTGCTTTGGAGGCCTTTCTGCCTGTTTTGAGTGAATAAACCCAGATTTCTTGGTGCCAATCACCACGTGCTCGTTTCACACACAGATAGCAATGTAAACACAGAAAGCCATATGTTGAACAGCAGAGGACTTGCATGCAGAAGTAGCATTACATACTTTTGCTGTTTTAATCTTGGCTCCTGCAAGCTTGGCAGACCAGAGCTCTCAGCGTGAGTTTGGTGAGACCTACCCATTGCATTGGCCCTGTGAATTCAGAAACCCAAGGAGATTGCTCTGAGTGTGGACAAGTGAATCCTAGCAGTGAGCTGCAGCTATGGGCTGTCGTCTGCACCAGGGTTTTGCATTTCTTCTTTGTCTCTTGCAAACACCTGATGAAATTTCTTGGAGGCTGGACTTGCTTTTCTTTTTTTCACCCTTTGTATAAGGTTACCCTAAGCCTCCTTGTTGATGTTTGCCATTCACTAGCAAATAGTCACAGAATCAAAGAATGTTTTGGGCTGGAAGGGACCTGAAAACACATCGAGCTCCAACCCCCTGCCATGTGTAGGGACACCTTCACCAGACCAGGCTGCTCCAGGCCCCGTCCAACCTGGCCTTGAACACCTCCAGGGAGGGGGCAGCCACCACTTCCCTGGGCACCCTGTGCCAGGGCCTCACCACCCTCAGAGGGAAGAATTTCTTCCTCAGATCCAATCCAAATCTACCACCTTACAATTTAAAACCATTCCCCCTTGTCCTATCACTACATTCCCTTCTACAAAGTCCTCTCCAACTTTCCTAGAGGCCTCTTCAGGGACTGGAAGGCCACTATAACACCTCGGAGCCTTCTCCAGGCTGAGCAACCCCGATTCTCTCAGCCTTACTTCATAGGTGAGATGCTCCAGCCCTCTAATCATCTTTGTGGCCTCCTCTGGACCTATCCCAACAATTCCATGTCATCCCTATATTGGGGACTCCAGAACTGGACACAATACTCCAGGTGTGGTCTCACAAGAGTGGAGTAGAATAGCTGCTTTATGCTTCTCTGAGGGCCCTTGGTGGCTTCTCTGTGCTGTTGCACCCTGTCTTGCCTCAAAACCTTCTCTTCTCAAACCCATTTGTCATGTATCTTGGTGTCTCTGGGATGGAAAGCCTCACCCTGGTGAATGGGACATTAATATAGCAGGACAGATCTGGTCCTTTGGTTTAGTAAAGAAATGCTTTGCTAAAAATAAACAGCTGTGCAGAAAGTAGTAATGTAAAAAGTGATTGGTCTCTCCAATTAGTAAGGAAAGAACATGCTTACTGTGATCTTTTATTTCACTATTATTTGCAAGATTCATTTTGGGAAGTGTATTGGAGAAATAAATGAGTAAGTGTGTTTAAAAAGCACATCAGATGATAGTAAAAGCCATGCTGCATTTTGTAAAAATAAACTGTGATGTTTTTAAATTTGATTTTTATTAATTTCTTTCTCTCCTTACACAATAAAAATTCTGAGACTTTTGAGAGTCAGGGGAGGCATAACAGCCTTTCTGTGCACACTGGGATTCTGTTATAACAAAAAAATGTGACATGCCATATGCACATTCTGAAAATCAGAACAAGGTATTCCATTTTTCTGCTACCCTTTGGATCTTTTCTACTGTGCCCTGGCAATGCCAGAGTAGCCCATACAGCCCCTATTTTATACCTTTTTAAGGAATGTCACAGAATCACAGAATGTTGTAAGGAACCTCAAAAGATCTAGTCCAACCCCCCTGCCTGAGCAGGATCACCTAGATTAAATCACACTGGAACGTGTCCAGATTGGTCTTGATTATCTCCAGAGAGGAGATGTCTTCTGTCTAATAAAAGCAGTTAGGAAGATGTTACTTTCAAGGAAAGATCAAGTATAATTTTTGATGCATCTTGAAAAAAAAATAAATCTCATCACATGTCTTGGATCTATTTCATATACCTCTTCAATAACAAAATACAAAAAGAACTGTGTAAGCTGTGTCACAGATATATTACCATTCCTTCTGCAGGCTAGGTGATTGTAATCTTTTATAGTAAATTTAAAAAAAATGAACTGCTCCAATAAATTTCACGTTTTACAATGAACACACTCAACATGCTAATCTTTTATATGGTCATTGTCCAGGAGAAATATACATGTCAGGTAGTTAAGACAACCCTGTAAGGGACGAGGACAAAATGCTTTCTATTTCAAAAGAGAGTAGCCAAGCAGGTTTATACTTTAACACTGCTGTAAAATCTTATCTAAATGAGAGGTATTAAATGGTGAAGTTACATAAAGGTGTGTTTCATTAAAAGTTACCGGAAGGTGATTCTGTTTTTTAACTCTTAGTGTAATTTCTGAAGGTATAGTATAAAGCCAGGGAATTTATACCAGCACTGAACAAGCCTTGTGCATTTATTGCTTAATTGAATATAATTGGCCTGGCCACAGAAGTGTAGACCTTGCCATTCCAAGATCATGACATATAAAGGTTAAGTATCACTTCCAGTAAAACCTTCTCAAGGAATTTAAAAGTTGCAGCACAGAGTTTGGTAAGACATCTCATTTTCTTGCTGACTGCAATTTTTCTATTTTTTAATTTAAGGTTAATAAGGCATTTGAATTTATTTATAAAGTGTGTGCCCTCACCAAAAGTTATTAGTAAAGCACTTAATGTTACTTTAATAATTGCTTACATTTTAGGCATTTTTTTTTCCTAAGTGGCGACTGAATTGTTAAAGGTATCTTGATATACCATAATTACTGTGAAATAGAATAAGACCATAAGGATATTCTATGAAAACAGAAGTAATGTGAGAAACATTTAATATTTCCATCTGCAAGTTCATCTGCTTATAGGACAAAGCAAACTATGAACCACTGTGCAAGATCACCACACTAAGAGGTTCATAAATATTTATTTAGCAGTGTTATCTCAAAAGCATATACTAAAATTTAATGGCAATACTAGTATGATAATTTATTTTGTGGGATGCTATAGCAAACACTATGACTGAATTAACTCTCAGCTGGAACTAGATTGAACCTGTTTCCTGAAGGTAAGCTGTAGGGGAAAACTAACACTGCATCTCCCAGTCACACATTTGCCATGGGGACACATTGGATTTTCTTGTGTTATATGTGCCACCCAGAAATGAAATATATTAACTTGTATCAAATTTCTATTAGAAAACAAGATTTTTAAGTATTTATGACTTAGCTGTAGAGCTTGTTTCTGAGTGAAATGTGGAGACTTTCATCTTACTTAACAAGTTTGGTTCTCCCATTTTCAGACAGAACCAATTTGTTTTATTGTATTGTGTGGTGTTTGTTCTGTGGTTAATAGTTACAAACACAACATGAGAGATTTCACAGGTTTTCACGTAAGATGGACATCCACACTATCTCAGATGAGGATGAATCAGGCTGCAACTTTGCAGCTAGTTTGAACAGCTCCAAGAACATGTTAACATTGAATATATCACCCCTTCATCCCTTCTTCTGCCTGCAAAATATCTTGGTGTCCTCCACGTAAGCCAGCACTCCTACTTTTGTGTGACCTTATAGAGAGTGGGTTTAGGAGCTGATGGGAGAGGAGAAAATGAAGATAGATTTTAAAAGAACAATCAACAAAAAAAGAGGATAAATAGAATAATTAGATAATGTTCCTATGCAGGTGGATGTGTTCTCTGGTAGTCACATTTGTTCTGAAGTCAGCAGGAAAAGTGGAGTAGATAATGTGATTTTTCACAACACTCTTAATTATTTCAGCATCTGACACCAGATTTTAAAACTGGCCACCCTGTACTGCTGAGATGGTGTTGAACCACTGATTTTAAATAAAAACTTTACATTTTCCACACATATGTGACTGTTCCCACCATCAATTTTCTCCCAGAGTTTGTTCCATTTCCTTAATTATTCCTAACATTTTTATTCAGGACTCATTTTCTGATGGAACCTATGTTCTAATTGCTCTGTGCACGGTTTCACAGCTGATCCCTGATGGGAACCACGTCATCTGCAGGGCAATAATATCTTCTGCAGAAGAAGGAAACCTGGTTTTTTACCTCTCCTACACTGTGTGCAGAGCAGCCACTTCTCACCCAGCAGAATCACAATTGGTATTGCTGTAGCTCTTGGTACTTTCTGACTGATTTCACGGCTCGTGCTCACTGTGGCACTGAGGTTTTTTAGCTGTACATCTTTTTCTTTCTTTCTTCCCATAAAGATAACCTTCTAGGGGAGGAAGGGTACTACTCCAGCAGTGAAATCACCGAGACTTTTACTGGGATGACATGTAAGAGTTTTTATTGGTGGTATTTATAGACATTTTGTGCTATGGGAACTGTAGAAAAAGCCTGCAGTGAAGATGAGAGCTCGGCTGGGAGGACTGGCCATTACCTGGCAGACACTGCATCTTAGCTCTACTCTGAGGGTCTTGAAAATACTAATGTTTTATGTGGGATACATAAAATTAGATATTGACTAACAAAAATTTGTGATAACCTGCAGTGAAGAGCTTTTTCCAATCAACTCCTGAGACATCAAAATTATGGTGTTGTCTTTTGTAAAGCTGTGATCAAGTGTTTCTGTAATAAATCCCGTTTTCAGGCATTTGTAATAGCATCTAGAGGAATAACAGGGCACTTTGGGGTTAAGCCTGGCATACTGTAGAAATACCTCATCAGGTATGCAACCAATTTTCAAGGAGCTGAAGTGGGATTTTTTTTTTAATGGGAAATACATTGAGAATTGCTCCTGGCAGGTATTTTATTTTCAAAGGTAGGTTAATATCTTTAACAGGCTGGGGCAATTTGAAATGCTGACCAGAGCTCCAGAACCTGTATTGATACAATCATTATCTTTTTCTCTCTTTTTTTTTTTTTTTGGGGGGGGGGGGGGGGGCAAGA
>VXBZ01012470.1:528934-551498 GCA_013399135.1 Heliornis fulica | reverse complement strand
GGGGGGTGGCAAAAGCTCTCAGTGGTCCCAATGAGGTACTGGGATATTTTTGTATCAAGCTGTGAACATCCACAACGAAATGATGGACCCATAAACTGCAAAATGTTTATCTTAAACATGATTTTGCAACTGACCATGAAGTTATGGCCTCATTTATTCAACATTATACTGGAGAAGGATGGTGGAGAGGTCACAGGTAAAGTTGGTGGAAACATATAAGTGGATGAGCCCTTGGTTCTAAATTGTTAGGAATTGTTTCCTCAAAGGTCAAGTGAAACTTAATGGAGTTATTTTTCTTCCTAGGAGCTGGTATAGTGCTGTGCCTTGGATTTGGGATGAAAATAATGTTGATAACATGCTGATGTTCTGGTTGTTGCTAAGCAGTGTTTACACTAAATCAAGGACTTTTCAGCTTCTCATACTGCTTTTCCAGGAGGATGCTGGAAGTGTGCAAAGAGCTGAGAGAGGATGTGGTTAGGACAGCCCACCCAGATTGGCCAAGGGGATATCTATGCATACCATGTGGTGTCATGCTCAGTATATATACTTTAGGGAAGTTGGCTAGGGGTTTAGACCATGGCTTGGGAACTAGCTGGGCACTGGTGGTATGTGGGTGGCAAGCAGTTGTGCTCTGCATCACTTGTTTTGTATATTCTACTATTACCATCATCATCACCATTATTTTCTTCCCTTTCTGTCACATAAAGCTGTCTTTACCCCAACCCATGACTTTCACCATTTTTCACCCATGATTCTCTCCCCCATCCCACTGTGGAGAGTGGAGTGATGGAATAGCTGTGAAACTTAGTGCAGATGCCTGCAGAGTTAAACCACAACAGATTTCCTTCATTAAAATAAGATTATAGAATACCTTTCTGAGACAAAAATGGGGGATGTAGTGAAGGGGGTTAGTGTAGTCTCATAGTTTTGTAAACAGGACCCTCCAAGTCCTCCTTACCACCTCTTGTGCAGAAGAGGATTTAACTGCATGGAGAGCAGTGTCTGCAGCTTAAGCTAGTTTGGGTGGAAACATGGTGAGACAGTAATTCCTTCCAAAAGGGTTTATTCCTCAGATCCCTTTTTATAGGCGACACAATCCTGGTTATTCCTGCTAGGGAGCATATAAACAGGAGGAGATTCAGCTTTTTGCTAGAGGTAGATAGTGGTAGGACAAGGTGGAATGGATTGAAGCTGGAGGAGGGAAGGGTTAAGTTAGATATTGGGAGAAGCTCTTCACAGAGAGAGTGGTGAGGTGCTAGAATGGGCTGTCCAGAGAGGTGGGGGATGCCCCAAGCCTGGAGGTGTTCAAGGCCAGGTCGGATGGGGCCCTGGGCAACCTTGTCTAGAAGAAGGCCTGGAGGTTGGTGGCCCTGCCTGTGGCAGGGCGCTGGAACTCAGTGATCCTTAGGGTCCCTTCCAACCCAGACCAGTCTTTGATCCTGTGAAATTCATTCCCTTTAGATCTACAGTGTGAGGAGACACAAGGACCAGAACTGGTTTGGGCACACAGGTTGTCCAAATGTCTACAAATTCCCTCCTTCTCTCTGTCTTGGACACACTCTTGGCATTGTGGGATTCACATACATTAAAGCAGGATTAACAAAGTGGCAAGAAGCTGCCTTGTTGATACAGGTCTGGTTCCAGCAAAGCAATTGTGCATGAACTTGACTGGAAGCATGGGTATATTTCTGTTCCTTTATGGGGACTTATTCACATATTTACAGTGTGTGAATAATCCTAAAGAGTTACTTTGTGAAGTCAAGGCAGGGCGATCACTTCCATTCAGCGCTGGTAAGGGAAAGCCCGTGCTGGTACCAGCTCTCTCCTGGTTCTCCTGGCCTCTCTCACACGTTTCTGCCATGCAGAGAATGGAAATGATAATATAGGTTGAGAGTGGTACAGCCACACAGACACCTTCCTCTGAGTTGTTTGTTATAATAATTTTATTTAATATATTACTTTGCCATAAATACTGCTTTTTGAAGAAAAACCTCTGCGTTTCTATACAGATAACATAGGTTGCTATGGATTAGTGAGCTAGAACAAATATTATTTAACCCTACCTAAAACTTCTGCCTTTATTTTATTTTTTTTGCAAAACATTTTAAAAACCTATTTTATACTATGAAACATAAACCTAATTTCCTTTCTTTAACAACTCTTCACAAAAGTTCTCACTGCTATACACTCTAGTTTTAGCACAGTAATTTTATGTAAACTCTTTCTAACATTTTCTTTGAATCAACAAGCAATTTTCATGCCAATAAATGGGAGAGTTGATATACGTTTTGGTAATTTGCAAGTAAATTGTATGCTTTCTTAAAATGTGGGAGAAGTCAGTTTTCCCACACTGATTTAACAAAAAAACCCCTCTCATGTGATCCCACTGTTTTGGCTCAAATTCTGGCTGAAGTCAATGGGCAACTCAAAGGGGTGGCTGTTCTGCCACAAATTAATTTCTCTATCAGGGAGCTAAGTGATATTTGTGATCAGAAACTTTTTCAGATTCCAGAGAGTTTGCTGCATAATTCAATTTATTGATTTTTTTTATTGAGAATATATTTAATCCAACTAAAGTTTAATGCAATTTTTTATTTTATGTTCTTCCTATAGTATATGTGAGAGATAATTTTTTTTCAAATAGAATCTAAGAAACAACACTGAGTTTGTCTGAAGAAAACACTAAGGACAATGAGTGCCTTAAATTCAGCCCATCATTGAGTGTCCTTCCACTGATTTGCCAGAGCCCTGAACTGACCCATGAAGGAGCCTGAATATTTTTGCTTCCCTGGTCTAAACCTGCATGGATTTTCAACCTGAAAAAATGAAGTTGTTTGCTTAACAGTTTTCAAATACATGCACACCCTACTGTGACTTACTCTTTATTGAGCCAGACATTTAGGTATGCCTTAGCATTGCATTGCTGAACTCTGTGCATTCAAGAAATGGAGATACATCATGTAGTAGCCACCCCCTTAGGTGGTGTAGTGGTTGATTTAGACTTCAGTGCCATGGATTAGTGAAGTCTGCTTGACCTTACTTCAGAATAGCTATTTATTCTTGGTGTTTTCCCCATGTGAGTTCTAGCATCCTTGCAGATATATGGCTGAAAATTAATCCAGCAATTCAATATATATAGCTGCAGCCCATAATTTGGTTATAGAAGTGCTAGTGTTAGCAGAAAAGGGGGTAAGCATTAGCACAGAGTTGAGACAGAAAGAGATCAAACCTGTCAACAGTGGCCAAGACTTGTACCAACTTAAAGTGATTGTGGAACTGCAACCTTTTAGCTCCTTTCTTCAGCCTGAGAGATGCATCTTACCTATAAAGCTTTATGGAACGGCAAGTGAAGTGCATGGCACCATGGTGTGTGACTTATGCTGCAAAGAGGCATAAATAATTAACAAATGGAGTAGAGTCTGGCATCGTTGGGTTGAGTGGCAATGACCTTGAGCATCCTGAAATCTGTTTTCACCAAGGCCATTAGTGGCTGATTCACAAGGGCAGAGAAAGCAGCCAAGAATCTATGAGGTGTAAGTCACGCCATGGCCACGGTCTTGCTTCCTCAGACCTGGATGCTGTTCCTGCTGTAGAAAGTGGGAATGATGTGGGAATGATGTGTATTGTAGTCTACTTACAAATAGCAAATGTTTGCCTGTGTTTGCATGATATTCCCATAGACAGCTATTTTGGCTACGGCCTCTCTGGTAAAGTCTATATAGTAATTACATCATACACTATTATTAGCTGAATGTCTCATTTTGTTACATTCTTGCAAGAGCAAGAATTAAAGCATTTAAGACAACTGTAGGAAGTGTGAAAAGAACATTTTCCCTGGGGATAAAAAAACCCCAGACCAAGTAGTTTTGAGAATTGACTTTAATTGCAGCAAACAGCACGCAGCATGGCATTCTGTCCATCATTTTACCTTTTATTTAGCAATAGGATGTCAAAGTGGGAAAGAGGTAATGATTAAATAACAGGGTGATGGCACACTTGGCACCCTTCCCCATTGTAAGTTGGTGTGGAAAAGGTCATACATTTTGCTTTGTTCTGGTGACACTGCCAGTAGATATTGCAGGATTGTAAGCTCTGGTGTCCTTGAAGACGAGTTCTAGATGATCACAAGGATTTTCTTACTTCTTTTTTGCATTCACCTCACATTTATCCTCAAGGATCCCCCCAGTACCCCCTATGCTGTCTTCATTTGTGGTGGGTTGTGGGGCAGCTCCTCTCTGAGCTGGTGCTAAGCACTCTGTGGGAAGGAAAGCCCTTCCACATTGCCTGAATTCACACCACACCGTGTGTAGACTACACAAGATATACTACAGCAGCAGCAGTTATCATGTGTCACAGCTATCACTGCCACGTTCTTTAGCAGTGACTAAGTAGATTGCAGCATCAGAGTGTGTGCATGTTTGACAAATTTTCATTATAACAGCGGGAAAAATAACAAACAGTAGGAGAGAGTCTCGGTGAGTGACAGAGACGAAGTGCCGTTTGTTTGTCTGGGGTTGCTGGCATCATTTCTCACCAACTGTCAGGTTTTAATCAGAATATCTAAGGAATCTTATGCTATGCTGAATGTGCAAAGTCTAGTTCAAATGAGTGAACATGCCTGGGATCACCCTGCTCACCAAGGGTATGGACTTGCAAGGAAAGAAAGTCATTGATGAGAAGAAGAAAGTCTGCATCCACTTGCGGGACACACCTTACCAAGGAAGAAAGATGCAAAAGAGTTTCATTGCAGCTTGAATATAAGGTTAGACAAGAGACAAAGCATAATTGTGTAAGAAAGAAATCTCATAATGGGAACAGCTTGGTTCCCCAGACTGCATCTATATCTGTGTCTGGCTGTCACTGAAGAATAACTGCCCAGGTGTCGTGCTAGGACATGTGTCCTAAGAAGATCCATGGGCAGGTACTCAGGTGCCAACGGTCCCATGGACAGCTCATGCTGTGCCCACCAACCATTTATCTCCCTTGTAGGAGATAAATAGCAAGTGTGCCAAGCACAGATTGAACAGACTTTATATCCTGAACATCCAGTGGATGGCATTTCCTTAGGGACATGAGGACTGTGCCCTGGGATGGCCACGATTCCTTCGCAGGACAGCTTGCCTGCTCCTGTCCATGCTGCCACAGCTGAGGGTGTGCTCCCTGAAGCTAGTAGCTTCTAGGGACATATCAGAGGGACTTACCCAAGTACTTCAGCTCTTATGAGTAGACTTTATCATTCCTCCTGAGCCATATACTTTGCACCTGCCTAAACCACAAAGGGGTCTCTCCCTTTGTGTTTCATAAAAATTCCTGTTTGCAAAAAGCCTTTCCTGCAATCCAGGTGTATCTTCTCCACTATCAGAACATATAAATACACGTGATGATTTGGTCAGTGATGGTTACTAGCTCAGGAAAGCTACAGAAGAACAAGCCTGCAGCATAGTTTGCAGCTTGTATTTGGGGACTGCCTCTGACACAGGAGATGGTGCTCTCTGTGCAATGGCAGGGGTGCAGATGCTGGTGGCCGGGATGCAGATGCTAGTGGCCAGCATTTTGTAGGCACCACCTGGGTCCACTCACCCTTTCTGTGCCTGTTTGTGGTGCTGCATCCCTCTACAAATTTTGGGTATGATCAGTGGTTTGAAACCTAAAAATCAGGTGTTTACAAGTTAGATGTAAATCTAACAAGAGACCTCAGGATCCTGCCCCAAATCATTGCAGCGTTCAGGACATTCACATCTTTTCCTTTCTTGCATTATTTTATCAAACCATTTTTTCCATGTAGCCATGCATCCAAACAGTTAACAGTACCCACTAGACTCAGTGAATTACAAACCAGCAGCTGTGGCATCCTTGATGAAATCTTCTGAGCTATGTTATTGTCACTGTGTTACATGTTCTTGAAAATATTTAGTATTTTAGCATTAAAGCCATGTTCAAGTGAAATGGTCACAGAAGTAGCAGTTTTCCAAAAGTCTCTGACTTTTTTTTTAGTGTGCAGAATATACAAAGAACCTTGACAAATAATTAAACATTCTAATTTGAGATAATCCTTGATTGATGAAGAAGCTGCTTTCGAATGCTCTTCTCTGGCTCTAATAATTGATCTCTAATTGTCCCATCTAAAGGTTATATATTGCCTTTCCTCATGATTGTGTCCCAATGCCTTATAACTCAGATCCAGCTATTAGCAAAGTTCATTAATTCCTCTTGAAAATGCTGTGAACTTTCCAAATTGAAATAGTGCTTTATAAAACCAAGTTTAGTTTTGTACTAGTCCCCAGAGAAAAGTGCGCTGGGAGACTTCACCATCATAATGTGCAATTACTCAATTCTAAATTGTTCTAGAATTTATGTACAAACTGTTTGAGGATGTTGGACAGAGGAGGTGTAGGAGGATAACAATTACAACTAATGGCACAGGTGATTATTTTTTTTGTTCTCTTACTGAAAGTAAATGTGTGATGGATTTGTGATTAAGTGTATGATGTCTAAGAGGTAAATAGGTTTATGCAAAAATCGAGAAATTTAGAATTTAGGGTCTAGTGAAATGTGTAGAGTTGATAGAAAAAGTCCAGGTTGTTTCAGAGGAATTTTACTTGGATTTCTAACAAGCTGGGACAGCCAAACATATTTATTTCATTCTTACCCAATTGAGAGATGAGGCTTCTTCACCTCTCTTGCTTGTAGGAGTTCTTTTTCCATAGCTTAAAGAAAACTGTCTAAATCTCCATGTTTTTCCTACTAGATGTTGAATTATGTGTCCCAAATGTTGCTTTCTGGATGGTGTTTGACCACAGCATTACAGCTCCAAAGCCTTGTAATTACCTAGCACATTTTCCGTGTAGTTTGATATTATGAGATGCATAAGGTACTCGCATAAGCACAGATTTTTGCAAATATGTCTAATTAATACAATTTGAAAATGCTTTTACTTCCTTTGCTCCTGAATTTTTCAGTCTAATTTCATTAAAACAGAATATTTATTCATGTGCTGCTTTCCCCAATTTTGGCTTAATTGTTTCCAGTCTGTACAGCCCGGCTGTCTGGAGATGTTTATTACCGAGTAAATGTATTCTGGAAGGAGAGAGACTGGCTAAATTGTTGGAAAGAAAAATTCTACAATCTGACCTTATCAAGACAGGATCCAGAAGGTTCTTATTTTTCATTTTGACTGCAAAGTGTTAGCAAGATAAAAAAAAAAAAAAACAGTCCAAAGAAGTTAACTAAAGTCGGTCACACCAGTCATTGGAGCTGGGTGGATGGGTGGGAAATTAATTAAAAAGAAAAAGCACTGTTGGAAGCTTACAATCCATTCTACAGAAGTGCAGACAAAGTGTTACATATCCTGCAATGATGCAAAGAGATTTTCTTCTGGCTTTGGAAAACACAGAGCTATTCCACATAAATGTGCGTGGTATTTAGGAAACCTTTTAATATATTTTAAGTATATGATAACACAGAATGAGGGTACGGCATCAAAGTACTCAATAATATATTTTGAGTGATCTTTAGCAACTCTCTGGAGCATTTATGACTTGCTGGGGGGAAATGCACTTTTCAAAGATCATGTGCAGTCCCTGTGGAGACCTGTAACCTTCCTCGAAGCAATTCGCCACAAACTGATAGGTCTGATCACGGCACGAGTGAGACAGCCAGTTTAAAACACTCTGGGAATGCTCTGGGAATACTAATAGGAGCCCCATGACTGCTGACTCACTGCCTGCAACCCGAGGTTCAAGCAGGGGGTTATTTGAGGATTGTAAATATAATGGTAGGAAGTTGGGTATTGGCAAAGCTCCGTTTAGACCTTGGCCAGCTTGCGGCCTGATTTGCTGCATAATCGGTTTATTAGTAAATCAAAGGAAGATAAAATCTACAGACAGGGAGGGCTGGGAGGTTCAAGTCTGGGGATAGGAAGGGGTGGAGGAGTGTATGGATAGCAAAAGGCTGCTCTGAGCACCATGATTGCACGTGGTTGTTCTTCTCAAAAGAGTCTGGTGCTCACCTGTTGTTCCCAAGGAACCTGATGGGTTTCTGACCAAAGGGAAAGGTTTTCTTCTCTCCCCCTTGCAGGAGTGATGCCATGCCCTGGTGGCCTTAATGCAGGAGCTTGTTGGTTTTCTTGTGTACTATTTGGCATTTAAGTGTTTTTCAGGATTTTCAACTTTTTATGATGTGCTGTTAAACTCCCTCTGCTAGAAGGCTGAGAACAAATTTCTTATCACGAACCAGTATGAATATATCCCCTTCTTATGCCACCACTGGCTCTTTATGGTGGCATCCCCTGGGTGTCACACATATCTTTGCTGCCTGTCATCCTTTATGTACTATTGCTTGCTCTACTGCTTGCAGGCCCTCCAGAACAGTAGCATGGGATCTAAATCAGGCACAGCCCATCTTTGCAATTGCAGTTCTTGGAGGGTCCAGATCTGCACAGTGCTTCTCATTAATAAGTGCTACACTGCATGTGACATGCTTTTCTGCTTTTCTTTTGATTTTGATACAACACACATGTAGTACAAGGTCAGCTTATTATTTTCTGACCTGTTTTTTATTCCTTCTTCCCTCCCTGAGTCTTGCTCCAGATAGTAACTGCTGCAAGAGCTTAAAAATAAAAATGAAAGCTTCAAGTGCATTCGCTTTTCTGGAGCTGCAAACAGGGGATAGAGGAAGGAGGGAAAATCCACTGAAATCATTTGTCTGCCTCGGTTCAATTAATGTCCTCAGCCACTAGTCACCCTGCAGTGGTATGAAGTGCATCATAAAAGACACAGTATGCAAATATTTAAGGAAAAAATGAAAGCTCTGGTATTGTTTGGAGCCTCTCAGTCAGTTCTCGCTGCTATCCCGTTGCATCTGGCCTGTAGCTGATTTCTGATTTCCTCTTTCTCAGCATTCTGACCACAGGCAGGAAACATGCTACAAGTAGATGAAGAAGTTGCCAGTTGTCCTGTACTGGGAGAGTCCAAGACACACAGCTTGGTGTTTGGTAGGTGAGGACCTGCAGCTGAAACAGTGGCTCTGTGGAAAGAGGCTGTATCTGATGCACAGACACCTTCACCTGGATTGGAGAGGACCTTAGAGAAAGAGCAGTTGGCAGATTGACCATAATTCCATCCCTAAAACAAGCACATTTATTTTTTAAGAAGGTCACGCAAAACATAGCAAGCAGCTGACATGAAAAAGGGGGTGCAGGTGTCCCCTTTAGCTTTCAGTCTCTCAAATGCCCCTTTGGCTGTCATACAACTCCTCCCTTGGGAAAGGATGGAGACATCCCCACTGTTATCCATATGTTTGGTAAAAACATCTTGAAAAGCCCTTGCTGCCCAAAGCCAACACTAAGACCAAGTATTTGACCAGAGGGAAATAAAACCTACCAAACCTCTTATGCCTTGGAAAACATGAAGTTAAAGAGAGGTGAAAAAAACAGTAATAAGTGTATGTGTATTCACATCCCACCTGGAAATTCATGTGGGGGTATCAGAAGTACTTGTCTTTTGTCAGTAACAGCTTAACTTGGAGAGGTACAAGGAAGTTTCATCTATTCAAAATATTTTCTCTTGCTGCAAGGGCTACCACGGAGTTATCAAAGCCGGGGGGAGTTACTGTTCTTGTCTTTCCTTACGTGGAAATTGCCTGACCCTGATTCCCTTATTGTTCCTCTCTGGGTATTACTATTATTAGTGCACTAGTGGAATATTTCTCCATAAATGTTACTGCAGAAAAGTTAAAGACTTTTTTTTATTTCTGTTTGATTTTTTTTTCATAGAGTCTCTACTTTAAGAATAGATTTTAAAGGACAAATGCTATGTTTAAAGATTTCAAAAGAAAGAAAAATGATAGTTGATACAGAGACTGAAGAAAAAGAATATTAGGAGAAGGTCACTTAACAGGGAAAAATCCACATGTATTTAAGGTTATGTGCCTAACAGTCCAACAGAAAAGAAAATAGGGAAAAGTGTTTCAGGTAAGCAGAAGATTTCAGGAGCTTGCTTCGACCACACAAAAGGTAGTGATAATTTAGCAGGGGTTACTAATCACTGCCCTATATATTTAAAAAAAACACAACTTCAGACAACCTAACCCTGGAACATAGTTACAGAGGGTCAACGCTGTATAAGGTGAAGCTAAATGGACCAAATGGTTTTTCTCAGTTTTAACCAGAAGACCAACAGTCAGAAACACAAAACCAGAGTGAGCCAGTGCTGCAAATGAGCCAAGTACTTTAAATCACTTTGGAAGGAAAACCAAGTTCTCTAGGGCCTGGGAGGAGAACAAGATGATTGAGAGCAGGTCTGGGACATCCTGATCAAGTAGGGTTTAAATGCATTCTGAGGGGAAAGGTGAGCTTCTCAGGCTCTGATGAAGTGGAAAACAAGAGTGGTAAGACAGTCAGGAGAGCAAGCTTGGAAGAAAGACCACCAAAAGTTTTTATGCTGTTGTTTACCAAGTCCTTGCTGTTAGGCCTGAGGTGAAATGCATCACACCACCATAAGATGCAGATGGCATAGCTTACAAACTAGCTGTGGGGCTTCCCTTATAAATAGAGACAACCTTAGCTTTTCTAAGCAGCTGTATGCAGTTCTGTGCTGCAGGTGCAGTGTGTGCTGCTGGATAAATCACTGCCTGGCTGCTCCTTCTCTGACTGCAGCAGTCACAGTGTTTTCCTGCCTGAGGGTCTTTCAGCCCATCTCATCTAGAGTAAGACCTGCCTTTTTCTGTTAGAGAGGATCCTTCTTTGATTACTGGATGGTTTTATCCTCTTAACAGCAAGAGTGCTCTGGGCTGGCAGTGCCAAGGCAAGTCTTTATGATCTGATGGACCAAGCATCGTCCCATCTGGCGTAGGGTGGGTGTGCTCTAGGGAACTCTTAGTTATTTGTTGTGTTACATGTCTTAAGAAAAGGACATATGTATTGTCAAATTAATTTACTACAAGCTTTGTTGGTGTTCCTGTGGAATCCTGGATTTCCTTTCAGTCAAAGGATAAGGTTCCCACAGCAATGGCTTGAATGTCCTCTGGTGAGCCTGGGGCTGGCGGCAGTGATGGATGGCAGGTGGGTAGAGCAAGTGGCTAGGGGGAAAGATGAGATGAAGTGGTATTGGAATGCTTGTGAGTGTGCCTGGAAGAGTGTGGTGTAACAGAGGTGAAGCACCTTTGAATGAGCCAGGGAGGGTGTTGGTGTGAGAAATGTGTTTGCCTGTGCACTGCTTAATTCCTTTTTCCCCTCATGTACCCCATAGTTGCAAATATGCAGAGCTTGACTCCTCACACAGCTGCAAATACTTTTTTCTATTTTATCTTTTCCTTCTCTAATCTGCCTGTCAAATGTCACTGCCTTCCTACTGCTCTGGTATCTGCCCCTTTGAGAGGGTGATGCTTCTGTTGCCTTTTCTGCCTTCTCTCTGCCACATCAGCCAACGCCCACTGCATCTTTGCCATCTCATGTGGCCTTGCTCCCTTTTACATTGGTCTTGCTGTGGCTTCTTCATCTTTTCTTACCCTCTTACCCTCTGGTTACTTTGCAGTATCATAAGGAGAAAAAAAATACAGACCATCAGATTAGTTCTGTAGTTAGAAAAAGAGACCAAGGAGACATGTTTGCTGAATTTTGCTATTCAATTCAAGGCTCAAAGGTTTTTGCCTTTTGTTTTTCTTTCATTCCAACTGAAACATTTAGGAGAATAGCAGGGAAGTATGGGTCAGCATTCCTACTCTCATGAAAGCTTACAAACAGGAGGCCTTTACTATAACATCTGCTTTCCTACCACCATTGGCAACCAAGAGTAAAACTCAAGGGTAAGCTCCTTTTTTTTTAGGAAAAAACAGTGAGAAAAAATCCCATTTTACTGTTTTCTGTAGCCTTATTTCTGAGGACAGAATGTAAAGTTGTAGTGTATTTCAACTTGGTTTGACCTGAATGGCCAACTAACCAAGAAACAAATATTTGTTTGGTGCAAGTTTGACGTTGGGTCCTTCTTACCTCAGTAGCTGAGATGCCTCAACCTCCTGCTTCTCTTTCTTGTTCGAAATTCTTAATGGTACCAAATTTCTTCAGCAGCAGTTGTTTTGCTGGTAACTTAGTTGAAGTAAAAAAAAATAAAAAATCAGTTGACAGTGCAAAATAGGGTAAAGATGCTGCAGTTACTGACAGATCGAGGTTAGGTTTATTTTGGGTCAATAATGGTGCTTTCTGTGGTTGTTCTGCTCGACATAGATGAAATGTTACAGTTCAAGTGTGTCAAATACATCAGTGCTTACTGAAAATGGAAACCCAGATAATAAACAAGCATTTTCTGCTGGGTTATGTGCATGCAGAACACCAGGACACAGTTTTATCTCTAAGTGACATTGGTAGTCCACAACTCTGATCCCTTTGTCCCTATATCTCTCCTCACTGTGTGCATTTGAGTGTGTGTGTGGTCTTGCATCCCACACTCAACTTCAGAGGCTGAATAGAGAGAAGCTGGTTCCAGATTTCTCTGTCCTAGCTATGTGTAGGAATGGTCATCACTAAAGCTTGAAAGGAGGAGACTGGACTAACATGTGGTTGGTTTGAGATACCTCTCTTTATAAATGTTATAAATTCTGGTCTCTAATTTCACTTCTAATTCTTCTGTTTTCCACCCTGGCAAACCTCTGTGTAACTTCACCCCCCTCCCTCTGCCATGCAGCTGCAGATGTGGCTGACTTCCAGCTGTCATGCTGTTGAGCTGCTATGTTGCTGATCCTTAAGAGAGTATCATAGAATCATAGAATGATTAGAGTAGGAAGGCACCCCCAGAGGTCATCTAGTCCAACCCCCTGCAAGAAGCAGGGACACCCCCAACTAGATCAGGTTGCTCAGGGCCTCATCCAACCTGGCCTTGAACTTCTCCAGGGATGGGGCATCCACCCCCTCTCTGGGCAACCTGTTCCAGTGCTCCACCATTCTTACAGTAAAGAACTTTTTTCTAATATCCAATCTAAATCTCCCTCCCTCTATTTTGAAACCATCGCCCCTTGTCCTGTCACAACAGGCCCTACTGAACAGCCTCTCCCCATCTTTCTTGTAGGCCCCCTTGAGGTACTGGAAGACCGCTGGAAGGTCTCCCCAGAGCCTCCTCTTCTCCAGTATGTTACAACAGCCTGTAAATTCTTGATCACGTATGGGACACGGTGTTGTCTTAATGTAATCAGAGCTTTAAATTTTGCTATGGTGACAAAGGAAAAAAAAATACTTAGATATGTGTATTTATATTTTTATCTTCTCACCTGGTTTTTGGTTAACTCTGAGGTCATGTGTTGGGGGCTGTGAGGGTCAGAGTCTGGAAGAGCAGGCACGTGACTGTGGCTGTTTCTTCACGCAGGGCTGAGTGTTTGCACAAGAGTTTCATCATCCTTGCTCAGGAGCAGCTGCCAACCGCTTGGTAACGTGGTTTCACTGTGGAGGGGGAGGAAGGATGAATCTACATGTAAAATTACTTTTCACACCAAAACACTTCTTGACATGAAGGTCAGTATGTGCCTGAATTACTCTAAGTGACCAAGTTTATTATAATTCCTCCCTGTCACATTCCCTCGCTGCAGCTGTGACACTGTGTCGTGTAACTTATTTAATTACCCACTTGTGCTCGCCGCTGTGTGTCTGTTGTGGGCTCTGCTATGAATATTTAGATTTTTTTCTCTTTCTCTGCAGTTCAGTAATTTAAACAAATTCACTGGAGTGTGTTTAACCTGAAGTAATCCAGGGTGTGTGTTGCTGTGGGCTGCGCCCTTTCTTTTCCGGCGCTTCCTTCTGCAAAGCTGTATCCACACAAGCAATTCTGCCCGTGTAAAGATGGAAAGGAGAACCAGCCCTTATGTGCTGTGAATTTCTGTAGCTTTCCTTTGTTTATTTTTCAAACCACTTCGATTCACAGTGCTATTGGTGCTTTCAGTGGGTGTATTTTGACAGCGTGGACCTATACGGCATATTTGTGTGTTTAACGTGTGCACACCCCCAGTTTTCCTCCCACAGAGTTCATCTGGGTGCCAACCTGAGCATGTCAAAGGTCGGTGGGCTGAGCTGGTAAACAGCTATTGGAGGGCAGAAAGTGCAGGACATGTTATTTCCATGATAAACTCTTTTTTTTTCTTTTTTTTTCTTTTTTTTGGTTTTCTTTCAGAATATTGATACAGCTTTTTAAATAGGGATTCATTGTGTGCCTGTCAGCACTGTGCTGGGTAGAAAGACTGTGAGTAACATCCTGGGATATTTAAAGAAAATGTTTAAGGGTTGGGGGGAGGAGACTTAATTTTTTTGAATAAAGACAGCCAGATACAAGCGTAGACGGGATAGATCTACGAAAATATCATAAGTGGATCTAAAATTAGGGCAAATTATCATTCTTATAATTAAGCCTAATCGACCTTCCTGTGTAAGTTGGATGTCTTGCTAATATTCATAGGGTTTTTTTTCGATTTAGTCAGTTAATTATGCATAAAGGACAAAACAGAAATAATCACCCAGACATTCGTGTCATTTGTGCCTGACTAATTCTCATGAATTGTCTTTTATAGTTTTAAAATAGGAGATGAAGTAGAAGGGCTGATATCTGTGCTGATAAAATAAGTAGTAATTACTGTTTTCTTAAATTAAGTTGCATCTACTCTTAAAAAAAACCAAAAACAAACCAAACACAAAACCCACAAAAAAACCTCCCCAAAAACCTGAACAGAAAAGTTTCCAGTTGTCATTGGTGAGTTCTTTACATTGAATCAGCATGCAGTACAGGTGAATTCTGCAGAAGAGTCAAAAAAGCAAAGAAATAGAAAAAAAAAAAAAAGAAAAATGCTGTCATGTATATTTATTAAGTAAATATTGTAATGAAATTTCAAGGAAAGGGAAAACACCTGAATGCTTTCTTCAGGGCAGGTGGTGGAGGCACTTCTCATACAGTGTTGATTATTTTTACTTTGAGCAGTACGGGGAAAAAAATATCCTGATAAGGAACCGTGTTTATCCAGGTGGGAATTACATTTTGCACTGAGAGGCTTGCATTTTAATCTGAAGAGGATGCTGATATAATTTTCAGTGAAATGAAGATAATAGGATGGAATAAAGGGATGCAGTTCTTGCACAAAAATATTTTCACTACATGTAGAAAACAAAAATGATTTATAAATGACTGTAAAATTATTGCATGGGACTTTATTCTGCAGTAATTAGAAGTTCAATAATATCAGAGGTTAAGAAGACCCAAACCAAACAAAACCCAGAAACCACAAACAATTGTGGGATTCCTTCACTATGAAACTTAATTCTCATTTGAAGGACAGAAATACTTTCTTATTCTGGTCTCAGAACTGGATCTCTGGGATTTCATTCCTCAATAGGGTTTTGATTGATTTTATTTTAGTAGTTTTATCTTATTTCATAACGTTTGTATTAAATCAGATACCTCTGAGCACTTAATCATTTTTAGCTTCTAGATCTTTGTATTTAATATTGTATTTGCTGTCAAAATTTAATATAAATAAGAATCACAATAAACGTAAGTCATTGATCAGATGCAGCAAACTACAGCAATGACAGGGAACCAAAAGGCTGATCCAGAATTCTTTGTCTGTAATAGACACACCTATTGACTTCAGTAGCTTTTGAGTCAGGCCTCAAATGGAAACAAAACCCATCTGTGCTTGCCAGCCAGGTCAGTGGGTGACCTGGAATATGATAGTCATTAATCCACTGTAATAACTGTGTGTCTTTAGTGGAAAATGGTGACTAGCAAGACAAATGGGAGGATGCTGTGCTGTGCTCCTAGGGTGTGGAGCACAGAATCCACAAACCAGTTGAGAGGGATCTGGTGTATGAAACCAAACTGTCCTTCAAGCATCCTTATTCCCTATCTCTTGATTGTAAACTGCAATAGAATTAGCTAGCATTGCCTGGTGGGGCACAGGAGATAAGTATTGGAGACTCCCAAACCTCCCTCATAGGCTGCACCCAGGAGAGGACATAGGCAATGGCAGTATTGCCTAGAGACTGGGGGAACTGAGCATCATGGAACAAGTATCTCTAACTCAAGTGATTAATCTGTTTAGGGAGATTAAAAGGCTCTTTCCCTTATTTCAGGAGCTATGACACTGGGGAGTGGCAAAAATTCAGGCATTAACATGAGAGGAGAGAAGCTTGACTGGGCAGAAAAGGCTAACTGGTACTGTATCTGGAAGGAAACAGGGAGACCTGTTTTTCAACTTCTCCAGGGATTGCTTCTGTAACTTGCATTAAATATTCATTATTGAAAATAGATGATTAATCATGATTATGTATCTAGTGGACATGTTTCCTAATCCCTGGGGATCAGGTCTCCCATGTTACTGTTGTTTCCAAAGGCTTATTTCTTTGTTTTATAAAAAAAACAGTTTCACTTTCCAAGTGTTGATCCCAGTATTGCTTGAAAATAAACTCCAGTTAACTGATTAAAGTTGTTAAAATTTGATACTTGGAGCAGTGAAATATAAGTTGTTGTACAGTGCCTAGGTTATAATGAGGTGCCTGCAATAGTGGTGGTTGTAGTGTCCATGAACTGAGCTTCTTTTTCTAAATGTTTCACAAAACATACTGGAGGAAAGGAAGATATCTAAACCACCCTCCCTGATGACTCCCAAATGAGGCAGAAGGCCAACCTGCTTCTGACCTTCTGAGGTGCATGTGTGTAGTTACCAACACCCCAGCAGGTGAGCTGGCAGAGACAAGGTTCTGAATTTGTTGCTCAGCTGCAGATGAACCAAGAAGTGGTTCCCTGAGGAACAGGGAGCCTGGCCACATGTCTGGTGGGGCTTTCAGTGAGGTGGTGATGCTTCAGGAGGTAGTAGGTTGAGTGTCTTAATTCCAGCCTGCTGAGCCACTTGAGCATCACAGCAAACTACTTGTCTGGGTGTAGCTTCTTAAAAGCCTTGGAAAAACACTCTGAAAAACAAGATGTTAAAATACATTTTTGTCAACCACTTTTGCCATTTTATTTCCCTTTTTATCAGCTGAGAGATGATTAGGACGAATGAGTGAGAACAATAAATTTGGTGACAATAAGGTGTGAACAGCTTGTGTGGAGACAGCACAAAAATAGGATACCTCTAGTACCTCCCAGAAAAGGGTAAACATTAGACAAGTGAAAACTTAAAGAGCTCTAGTGTTTGGTTAGGTTTTGTGTTTGGTTTTTTTTATTATTATTATTATTTTTATTCTATGTGCTAATGGGAAAGGAACTATTGCTACTGTTGAGGATACCAATTCTGGAGGGGGAAAAGAAAACTTTCTCATCGTGAAGTTAATGATAGTGATCATAAAGTTAATGATAGCCATGTCAACCAGGTAACTAGTATCATGCTGGTCATTTGTCTAGAGTATAAACAGGTTTGGATTAATTGCCACTAATGAGGTGGTATTTTTTAGGGGTGATATTTAAATATTGTTGTCCTTTCCCTATGTGGTGATGAAGCTCTTCTGGATGTTTTTTCAGAGATTAAAAAAACCCCAACCCTAATTTGCTTTTATGATTTATTCAGAAAATAGTAGAGACAAAAGGGCCTAAGGGATTGAAGTTTTATAAATATCTATAACTTGGGAGATGCCATAATGCTGACTTTTGGAACTCCCCCTTGCACAAAATCCCAAGCTAGGTTAAATGCTGATGAATGTGATGCTCAGCTGGGTGCAACCTGTACAATCACCTGTTCTCAACACAGCTTGTGTCTGGATAACTGTCCCTAATGTACTGTTGGGCTATAAGAAAGGAGCTGATACTTATGGAGAATACATACTTGAAGAGGTTTTTTTTCAAACAGAGGAGAAAAAAGTTATATTCCCTGGTGGCTCTAGGCTACATGTTGTGTGGTAACTTTTCCTATTTCTACCTATGTTTCAGGTAATTTTTTTTTTTTTCTGTTTCACCAGAACTCTTGGGAATGGCAAAAAGGCAGAGAAGATTGTGTGGTCTAACTGTATAGTTGCCACCAAGCACCTCAGTGAGCCTCTTGACTGCTTTCTGCAACAACGCAGCAGGCAGCACCGCCCAAGTTTTGCCCTAATGTACAGAGTAGCCATAAATTTTCTTTGCCACTAGATCTGTGATGCCAAGTGCACAAATGTTGTCTTGAACACAGTGGTGTCTGAGCATTATGGTTACAGAGCTTTTCTTCTTAAAATGATCAATGAGCTTGTAAATTTTTCAGTGGCAGTTTTGGATACTCTGTTAGCATCTATGGTCTGTCATGTGTGCTGCTTGGCTTTGGCTCCTCTCTCTTTCCCAGGACAATCAGAGCTATAACACCAGAATATTCAGTATAGGTAGGATGAAATAATTAATTCATGGTCCTGGTCTTGAAACCTACATTTGTAACAATGCCTTTGTTTGTCATTTGCATCCTGCCTGCTCTGCCCTTGCACACGAGCGTGTCCATACACAAACACTCCATCCTCCTTTAAAGGAAGAGAAGCTGAATGAGGCTGAAAATCACACAGCCTGGAAACAACTCCAGTGTAGCTGTGTGCCTGCTGGTTTTAGGAGCACAGACTGCAGAAACAATAACACTACCTCTGGCTTTGAGATCTCAGAATTGTGAATGACTTCAGCATTTGTTGCTGCTATCGCTCTGGTGGGAGAACTTAGAAGCTGCTGATATGGCTTAAACAGGGAACGGCCTTGTATCCGTGGAGAGGAGGGGGGGGAAGCGCCTTTGGGGGTTACAGCAATATGTTGCCTTGGAAATACTTGATCAGTTTCACTTTTCTGTTCAAATACTTCACTTTTTAAAGCTTTAAATCAAATAAATTTGGGTCTTGAAGGATGTAGCTTTAGTGGTTGCCGATCAGCCACGTTGAATATGCATACTGCATATGCAGCTAAATTGTGGCATTTTTCATTTTAAGGTGAAATTGGATGACCTGAAGATGGATCCATCTTCTCCCATGGTACCAGCAACCATTTTAGAGCAAACTGCCTCACGGCTTGGTTGCAGTCCTGCAGACAAGAGACTTGCCCTTCACTTAGACGAAGAAGATGAGTTAAAGCATCTCCGTGAATGTTTCTGTATCCCAAAAGTCAAGGATCTGCCTCCAAGTGAGAATTATAATTACAGAGGGTGGGGAGGGAGCAGAGGGGAGAAGGGTGGAGCTTCACATCTTCTGCATGTGTTTACCACAAATCTTTGGAAATCATTGTCACTTATGAGATAATTGAGCAATTGCAGTCGTATCTGAGCACAGTATGTCCCTGATGTTGCTAAATCAATCCTTCAGCTTATTCTAGCACCAAAAGCTTTATGCTCTCATTCCCATCCTGAATAAAATGTGAGGATACAGTACTTATGTGGTGCTTATGCTGTCAGTCAGCTGCTTTGAACAATATAGTGACTGATTGAAAATTATAGGCAGAAGCATTTCTGTCTAATGGTCTGAAACCGCAACGTAGCTTACAATAGATCAGAGTAGTTTCTTCCTTGGTGTAATATAGTTTGGTATTATCTATCTAGTTACAATTATTTTAGTTAATGAAAGAGATGGTACATATATTACATTAACATTTATGCCTTACTGATAGTAGTAGAGATGATTTTCTTCCTGAGGGCAAATGGAAGACTGTGTCCTAGAAAAAAAAAGAATTGATCTGAGCAAATAATTCATAATGAAACCTTTTATTTGAAGATCTTTCCTACTTTCCTCATGAATTGCCTACAAATAGATAACTGCACATGGCTTCAGTATAGCTGTGCAAAATGGTTCTCAAGTTTTTCTGACTCATTCCTAAGCTGAGTGTTGCTTTGAGGAGCTTGTGGCATGCCTGGGTGTGGGAGCAGGGGTACTTTTGACTTATTAAAAGAAGACCTGGGGTGCAGGCAGGGAAGCAAGAGGGGTGTGCAGAAGGATTGGGAAGCTGCAAGGGAAATGTTTTATTTGGGTTAGCACTCCTAGCCCAGCAAAACTGCAAAATATTTCCATGCTGGATTTTTTTTTGGTAGTTTTTTTTTTTTTTTAGGTTTATTTATTTGTTTGTTTGGTTTTTTTTAATCCACTGCTGCTGTGTCTGGCCAAAATCATGCAGGGAAACCTGCTGGGAGCACCCATCTGGAGGGACTGTGGTCCTGGGCTCTTCTGATTCCCAAGTCCTGCATATTAAAAATTACAGGACAAAAATGTAATAGAAATTACTTGCAAAATGTGTTTATTTTCTAAGAAATGCAGATTCTATTTCCTGAAGGTATTTTTCTGAGAAGAGTACACAAGAAATTACAAGTACATTCACCAAATTATGTCCAGTAAAGATCTGTGATTGAAAATGTTATCAGCTGTCTGAATTCCTGGACATATTTTGAAACTATTTTTGTCTTCAGTATCTTTCTGCTTAGCCCTGATGGATGTTGGGTATGCAATCTGCTCATGTCCCTGAGACTTGAGGATGATAAATCTTAGTTCTCTATGTACTGGTGGTATTGGGTTATCTTTCCCAACATATAAATCCTTGAGTTTTGCTATTTATATTATTCAGAACAGAACTGGACACTTTACAAATATTTAAATTAGGTGCTTCCTCTGCATGAAGGAGGTGTTCTCAGCCAGTCTGCCAAGAAGTAATTTTCTTGGTCTCCTGAGAGGGTTTCCTAAACCCATCTGTTCTTTTGGGTATGACTATTCTGTCCTGAAAGTCAGTTCAGCTGCCACTGGTACACAATCCCTGGTGTATGGGTAGGGGTGGGAGCTGGAAAAGGCCTCTCTGAGGTTGGAAAGATGCTGGAAGGCAGCTCACAGAATCACAGAATGTCAGGAGTTGGAAGGGACCTCAAAAGATCATCTAGTCCAACCCCCTGCCTGAGCAGGATCACCTAGATTAGATCACACAGGAACATGTCCAGATTGGTCTTGAGTGTCTCCAGAGAAGGAGACCCCACAACCTCTCTGGGCAGCCTGTTCCAGGGCTCTGGCACCCTCACAAAGAAAGTGTTTCCTTATATTCACAGGGAACTTNGGAGGTGTTCTCAGCCAGTCTGCCAAGAAGTAATTTTCTTGGTCTCCTGAGAGGGTTTCCTAAACCCATCTGTTCTTTTGGGTATGACTATTCTGTCCTGAAAGTCAGTTCAGCTGCCACTGTGCCACTGGTACACAATCCCTGGTGCAGGGTAGGGGTGAGAGCTGTAAAAGGCCTCTCTGAGTTTGGAAAGATGCTGGAAGGCAGCTCACAGAATCACAGAANAGATGTTCCACATCTTTCATCACCTCCGTGGCCCTGTGCTGGGCTCTTTCAAGGAGTTGTATGTCCTTCTGGAACTGAGGGGCCTAGAACTGGACACAATACTCCAGGTGTGGTCTCATGTGGCTGTTGTGCTTAATCTGGATGTGTCACCTGGGGCACTTGAACTGCAGCTGTATCATCAGCTCCACTGTGTGAAACAGCTCTTGGGAGTGAGAGGTCGTTTCTCAGTGTAGTGTCTCAACAGCTTCAGATAAAAAGAATCTTTCCCCTGAGAAGTCTGAGGAGGTTTCACTTTGCCTGTGATCATTTTCTATCCTTCCCTTCCAACCTCCAGTATAGTAGATTTTTTTCAATCACCATAATATTTACACCCAACACTTGCTAACATGTCATTTGTTTTTTGCCACTCTCTGTAACATCTGGTCCTGAATCTTGGGATTATATGTTTAACTGAAGATAAACAGCCTAAAAAGTAGCACCAGTTGAACAACATAGAGAACCCATCATTCCTGTGTTCCCAAATTGGGGGGTTTCCCTCCTCTCCCTCCTGTCTTTTTTTCTATGCGTTGGCTGTCATCAGGAACAGCTTCCTTGCTGAAAAACAGCAGGGGTGTAAATACACATATACATATATATGTATATTTATTTACATTGTGTGTCTCTACCATAGAGACAGATCTCCCATGACACTTATCTGAGCACAGGAGCGGATCCTAGATACCATGCTCCTGAAGATAAACGTCATTACAGCTATTAGCTATCAAATATTCTTTATATATTTACATAAAAAACTACAATGAGGTGTTAAAATGAAGCCTTACAAGAAGCAGATGAGCACATCCATAGGAGACAAGTGAAGATAACACATGTATAAGTTTAGAAAGTCATTATAATAGTTTAATTTAGTTATTGGCTTATAAACTGTCACAGCTGTTTATTTGTCATGTTGATCAAGTGGAAACCACGAGCAGACAAACTCCCTGGCAAATCTGCCTTCCAGTTTTTATCTTTAAGCATGAGGGATGAGGCTCAGGTGAGCAGATAGGAAAAGCTGACAGCAGAAGATTTAAAGAAACGTTTGGATCTCTTTGCTTTTCTCCAGGTTGACAACAAAGGCTCTTTACTGCTTTTACTTTTGTGTGCTGGGGAGGAGGTAGGAATGACTGGATTGCAGTCGGCATTCTTGCATCAAATCACCCATCTGATTAAGGCTATGGCTTGTGCTTTGTCATCTTGTAAAGGAATAGAGCATCTCTGGCGTTTCTTGGGAAGAAAAAGAAGTCCCAGAGTGAAAATGTTGAGCTATATTTCCCTGAAGAGATGGTTAAAGGTAGTGGTTAATCGTGTGTATA
>VXBZ01012470.1:487089-526017 GCA_013399135.1 Heliornis fulica | reverse complement strand
TTCTAATAGTGTGTTTAAGGCCCCTATGGCCCAGAGTAAAACATGTTCAGTGTTTCCCTAGCACTATTTAAACCTCCTTTAAAGGTATGAACAGTAAAACAGGCAAAGAGAAACTTCCAGCTGTGATAATCCATGCTGCATGCGGTGGCTTTGCTTTGACTCATCTGGAGGACCTGCGCGTTTTAACCGTCCCCATCTGATTGCTGCGTGTGTTTATACACAAGAGGCACAAACTCATTTGCTTACTGCTGCTTGCTGGTGAAAGTGATTCAGTTTCAGGCCCTGTGATTTTCTAATTAGTCCATTTAACTGCGTGTGATTCAGCCTGCAGGCCTTGCAACAGGCAGTTCCCCTTGAAATAGCACCGAGTGCAGGTGGTGCTGCTGCCAGCGCTGGCAGGTTTTTGGCTCCTCTTAAACCAGGTCTCTGCCTGACAAGTTCATTTTATTTAGAAAGAAGCATTCCTGTCATCTTAGGAGCATCTCAGCGAGGAGCTGACTGTGGATCTCAGTCAGCTCTGCTGAATGGAGTTGATGTAGGAAGGACAGGAGGACAAGAGAGGGATGCCTTTGAGTATCACAGGAAAGGGGAATTATAGTAAATGGAAAACCTTTAGGTATATGAGGAGGGAAAGGCTTTTATTAATATATATTGTATTTTGTTCCAATGGAGAGTCTGTATTTAGAGGTGTCCAGCACCTGCCCCAGCAGCTGGAGCAGGGCTGAGTAAAGTAAAAGAGAAGTAAAAACCAGAGAGATGAAAGCAGGAAAGGAAAATAACATCCAGATGAGTGAGTAAGCTGAGAGGGAGATGAACACATTTGTAGGGTGTGGGATATGAAGGGAACAGATGGGATTTCATGGTGTGAGAGCAGAGGAAATAGGAGGCAGAAGAGGAAAAGGCTAATTCTGCTAACTGGGCTGCCTTGGTTCAGTAGGAAGAGTCTAGATAGAGGCTCCACAATATAAATGTGAAAACTCAGTAGCTGGTTTTACTTGTTAATGTATGAATGCTGTGGGCCAATAAAAATGGTTTACTGCTTCCTAGTTATTATTTGTATTCTTATAAGTGAGAAGAAGGTTGAGAGTGCATGGGAATGAATGTGAACTTTGGGAAGCACTCGTTCCTCCTGGTTATTCATTCAGCACAGCACTGCTGTTTCTCCAGTCATTTGAAAAAATTGCAACCTTGTCCATTTCTGTATGATTATCATACTTTATCAGGGATACAGCTGAGCTCTTTGAAAAGGTAGAAGTCAGATAGCATTCTTATCTGTTAGAGTTATGCACTGGGAGTACAAACATATTTCAGCTCCTTCACTGTACCTATTCTTTGGTTCACTTCTTATGTTTGTCTTTTGCTACAATGAAAGATGTGTGGGTTTTCTTTTCCTTCCCTTGTTTCCCCCCTCTTGGTGATTATAAGACCTTAAAGAAAAGGGTAGGCAGTGTGATTCTGAAGATCAGGCGTGCCTTCACTATCTGTATCTAAGGGAGAAACATGGCTGAACATTACTTGAAGCCATCACAAGAGAGGGAACAAATCTAGAAAGGCTGTTAACCAAAAATAATCTCATCCCCAAGACAGAGAGTTTAATAAAAAAAAACCAAAAAACACACACAATGAAAAAAACAACCAAAACAAAAACCAAAACAAACCTGCAAAAGAAAAAAATCACAATCAAAACCCAAGAAAGTAAACTCAAACTAAACCCAACAAAGCTCTAGAATAAAATCCTGCTAGCTGCAGATGTGCAACTGAGAGAGTCAAGCTAAATTTGAATAGGGCAATGTAGAAAGCAGCTGTTGGATGGGATTTGGGTGAAGGGGGCTGCAAAGGACTAGGTGGTTGGAGAGCCAGAAATGTTTGCTTTGATTCCAGTCACCTAGGAAAGTTTAACAGGATCTAGTTTACAGTAGTAATGGCATGAAAATTAGGTACATCCTTCGAGTCAGCAATGATGTAGATCCTGGCTCTCTTATAAATTGGTTTATTGCATTTTCTGTTTGTTGTGTTCTGAGGCTCATCTCAAACAGCTACTTTACCTGTCTATTTAAACAGCTTTCACTGGTTCCAGCTGATGGTTGGAGTGAACAGGAAGATTGCCTGGTAGCTGTTTTCAAGGGCAGGGAAGCTCGTAGCTTTAGGTCTGGTGATGACAACTCACTGGAGTAAGGCTTGGAGAGAAAGGCCTGTCCTGGTTTTGGCTAGGATTGAGTTAATTCTCTTTCTAGCAGCTGGTGGAATGCCTGTTTGGGAGTCAAGATGAGCAGAGCTGGTAACACCCCAAAGTTTTTAATTGTTGCCAAGCAGTCAAGGACTTTGCACTTATTCATATTGCCCTGCAAATGGTTGGGGGGGGGCGATGTGGGGGGAACACAAAGAAATCTGGGAGGAGACACAGCCAGGACAGGTGACCCAAACTGGCCAGAAAGAGTATTCCATGCTATTACATCATGCTGAGCATAAAGGGAGGCTGGGGGGGGGAAGGAGCACACAGCTCCATGATGTGCAGTTTTGGGGACCATCCAGTTCCAGGGCAGTTCTGAGCTCTACGGTGGGAGTTGTGCAGCTCAGTGAGAATTGCTTTGTGTATCTCCAGTTTTGTATATTTTGCTATAAAGTCCTATTATTTTACCTCTCTCTCTGCTGGGTTTTCTTGGGTTTTCTTTTCCCTCTCCTCCCCATACTCTCCTAGAGAGAGAGAGCATCTGCGAGGTGATGGTTCTCAGCTGGGGCAAAACTATGGCAAGGCCTTTTCATGCATTTCTTTCTTGTGTCTTAGTGACTGTCCCTTTTGTCTCCCTGCTGCTTTTGTTCATGGTATGTTATAGCTTTCTGCACTTATATCTACTTCCCATGTACCTGTTCTGGTTTGTGTTCTTTCTTTCCATGTTCCTCGGTTGTCTTTTATTATGCTAATGTAAAAAGGCTACAAATTCAAGTATTCGTAGTATGTATTAAAAAAAAAAAAAGAGTCTTTGAGACTTCATCTTTCATCCACTTTAGATTTCAGCTAAATACAAGATTTATTGAATGAGGGGCAAAAAGGGATGAAGAGTTGTCTCCTCTATGCTTAGCCTGGAGTAGCCTATAATCCATTTTTTTAAATCTGAAAGACCAAGGTTGAAGTGAGTTTTTGTTGGATAAAAAACAATAGGTGCTTTGCAGTGTCTTGTTTTCCCTTTCCCTTGTTGCAACAGTTTAAGCAACTAATGTATTTTATAGAATCATTACTGCATAAAACATACTTGCTGCAGTGGGCAATGGTCTCACACATATTGGAACTATTAAAACAGAAGGGAGTCTGCCATACCTAGTTGTTAAGCTCTTGCAGAGGGCTGGTAGGGTGACTGGGGAGCAGAGAACTTGCTGAATGGAAGTCTTGAGATTTGGAGCTGTTTAGTTGAGCAGCATAAAGACAGAGAAGGAAAAAAAGTTGTTCTTTTGAATGTATCTGGAAGTAAAATATAGGGAGGGAAAAAAAGGAGCCACTTATGTGAAATTACATGCTGGCACAGCAAATATAAACTAAGAATTAATGAGTTGATACTAGGAAGTAAGTCAGTATATATACTTCTAAGCATTGGAGCAGTCTGGCAACAGGCTTCTGACGTGAATACCAGTTTTGTATATTCTTAAGTCCGTGGAAGGCTTTATACCACGTGGAAGGCTTTATACCACACCACCTGCAGAAGCTGAGGACTGTTTGTGTTCTGAGAGTCAAAAGGTGTCTGTGGTCCTATGTGCTGGATTAATCCTGCAAGGTGTGACAGTCCTGCAAGCAGGAGTACAGCTTGGTGGGGCTCAGTCATGTTCTTTTTGATGGACCCACTTCTGCTGTTCAACAGGAATCATGGCAGTGCTGTGCCTTTGAGCAGGTTGCATGGCAGAGACTTAAAACCCTGGTTTAATGCCCTAGGTGCCTTCATTTTGCCTTCAATCCACTGCTTCATCCTGGTCTCTTCCTTCATTTTGGCTATTCCTTTGCTTGAAACCACCATAAAACTAAAGAATCTGTGTTGGCTCATTAAATTCCTTGCATCATTTTTGGCAAAGCAGCAAGAAGGAAATTTCCACTTGAATAAAATTTGGATGACCGCAGAAGATTCCTGAAGCCGGCAATTAATTTAAATCCCTTTTGTTACCGCCTTTGAAACCCTGGGATCATATCAGAAAATGTATTTCTAGCTCCCCTAGTGAGCTTTAAATCAACCAGACCTCAGTGAATAAAATGTGGCATTGTGATTTCTTGCCAAATTGAAAATAAAATGGTAACCGACGAAAAATTAATTTGCCTAAAAAGAAGCTCTCGCAGTAGTTTAAGAAATAGTTCTGTTGGTATGATGCTTTATGATGTGATGGGCCATGTTTTTTATTCATTAATTTGGGGACCCTGATTTAAATCTCCCTTGTTACCTAGGGTGCAGTGGAAACAAAATGAGACTTAGGCTATCTGTGTCTGAGAGGAATGCCAGAAGCACTGCGGTTGTGTCCTTAAAGATTATTACCCCCAGTGCCTACCAGAGCTGAGAGAGGTGGCATAATATACAGAGATATAAATTCTCTGAGACAGAGCATAGAATTTTACAGCCTAAGTGTAATAGGATGTATTGTGCCATCAGCAAAGGCTACAGAGTTTCATGTGATTAAAATAAAAAAAAAAAAAAGGGTCCAAGAATATGCCTTTAACTACCATTTTAGCTGCAATAATTTTTGTCTCTTGGCATTTATATTGGCCATCAAGAGGGAGGCAAGCTGTAAGCTGTGCTGTAATAATAATAATATGAATAATAATTAATGCTGCCTCTCCCCTCTTTCAATATACTGAACTTTCCATGTTTGCTTCCCAAAAATAAAACATTCTCATGCTCAAAATATCATATCTGTTTCATGATGTCTCAGAAACTTATTCTGAAATTTTATTAGTCCTGTGTGCTGGGGGAGAGTGAGGGCTTCCATCAGTAAATTCCCATTAGAAGGACACTAATGGCTATAAAATCAGAGTAAGCTAATGAAAGAGAATCCCATAGGTAGTTAGGGCTTCTTTTCCCCATCTTATTATGTTTGCTACCCTCTTTCAGAAATGCAGATCCAGGCAGGCTGGGAGCACTGAAAATCTCTGGGTTTTTGGTAGGTTTGGTTTCAGGTTTTCTTTTTTTTTTTTTCCTTCAGTCTGTATTGTCCCAAAGGCCCTTGATCACTATATTACAGTTAAGAACAAGAAGGGAAATTAGGAATAAATATCTTGCTGTTTGTGAAACACATTCCACTGTCTTCAGGGAATGCAGCTGCATTTTGGTATGATGGAGGGGAGGAACTTTTAGCACTAATCCTGGCCCTTTTTGCATTTTCTCCCCTCCCCACCCCCTGGGATGAAATCAATTCCTAATCAATTAAATGCTCTTGTAAATGAGGGCTATTTCACACTGCCCACTTTCTGCTACCAGCTGCTCATCAGAGAGCAGTTCTGAAATGGAGAAAAGCTTCAGCTAGTCTACTGCCACCTTATCTGGATTAGGGTTTGGGATGCTCCTTGTTGTCTGTGTGGGGCTGGACTTGTTGACCATAGGGAGGTTATTTTATCCATGGGATGCTCAGCTGCACCTATGGCCTCCTTCAGCTGGTAACTTAAACTAGTCCAAAAACAAATGGTTTTTTGCAAGGATGAGAGGCATGAAATGGTTAATGCAGGAGTACTTTTCTTTAGGACTGTGGTTCTTTTGGAAACATCCCTAGGAGGCGTGAATTAGACCCAAGTCACTCAGAAAGGGTCTGACTGTACAACAACCCTGTAATTCGTGTGGGAGACGGAACAGAATCCTACCTGAGAAGGGAAAGTAGGAGGTGGGAAGGGAAAACAAATCATTTAAATAGCCTGAAGCATGAGGGACTAGTTGTGTCTCATATTCCCTCTTTTCTCATGTCTTAATCTGCCAAATGTCTCCTAATCTTGAGCGAGCGTTGCATGCCTGTTCTTCTTTTAAAGGTTTTTTATTTCTTGTTTTTTGTTGTCAAGGCTTTCCCTCCTTCCCATCACAACTTTTAGGGCTTTTTTCTCTCCCTAGCTTCCTACTGTGGGTTTTTTCCCCCTGTTTTGAACCAGCTTTATACTTGGTTTGCCTCAGCCTCACACAGCCTGACATTTCCAGCTCCACAAGTACCCTGTAGTTCTCAGCAAATATGAAAACCATCCAGCATGAGGTGGAAGCCCAGAGCAGTATTCCTCTGCAGTAGCACCATCACTACTTTTCTCTATCTGCCTTCCTTGGCATTTAAATCTGTGCACTACTTACTGTATGTTTAAGAAACTTTGCAACTTTTTATTCATATCTGCATGGTGGCTAGCTTAAGTTTACTTTTCTGGCAGATTTGAAGTAAAAATTAGTTCTGAGCACTTAATCGACAGCTGCATGTACATACCTGTCACTTCAGACACTGCATTCTGATTTCAGGTGCCTGTATGAGCCACTGTGGACAGGAACAGTTTGCAAAATGAAGTTTTTTAACTGTTCTCTGTCAAACCCCAAAGCTTTCTGCACACTTAGGTCTGGAACAATTTGGCAGGGAGAAGAGAAGCAATAAAAATTAGCGAGCAGCTCCGTTTGGGCAGGTGCTTCCCTGCATATACATTAAGGACCTGCTGGTTTTTGCAGAAAGGGGAGTTAGTCAGGAGATTCAGGAGGATAGAAATTGTTTCTGACAAGAAATATCTCTGTCTGGGAGCAAGGCAGCATTCAAGTCCTCTGCAACATACCACATTCAGCTAGAAATGCAGGTAGAGTAACTCTGTGGGGTGATCTCTGCTCTGAGTAGTTTATGTGAGCTGGGGTTAGCAGGGTGCCATCCTGCACTGCTTTCCTGGTGTGCCTGTTCCTCTTCCTACCTGTGCAGCCACTTCTAGGGGGCTTTTGAAAAAGCTATCATGTCTAATTTTGAGGGGTTTCTGAAGGATTTTTGAGGGCCAAAATAAATAGTTTTCAAGCAATTTAATACCGGTAGGAAACCAACGAGGGAACTGCATTTGCCATGAGCTTTAATGGTGTGATAAAGGTGCTGTGACCCTCTGGGGCAAGTCACCTCCTTCTCCTCCCTCCTCCAAATGTGTGATCTACAAATCAGGTGCGTTTCTTAGGAACATTTTATGGTTTTAATCATTTGCATCTTTCTTTTCAGAGGTGTTCATGGCCATTTCAATGGTCAGCGCCCGTGGGCTTTGGCAGACGAGTGCATCGTGGACCTCATGGCCGAGCTGGTTGGTAGGTGTGAGCTGCAGGGGAAAAAAATATCTTTCTTTAGAAATGCAAACAAACTTGATTTCTTTTAAGAGTGAAAGTGCTGATACTCTGTAACCAGAATGTAGTTCCTGGCATTCTTTTGTTTTAAAGTAGCTTTTCTGACTGACTTGTGCATAGACTAACACTTTATTTTAAGGCTGCAAGTGATTTAAGAGAGGAACATATGCAATAATATATGAGCATATGCATATAATGAAATTAATTGCAGCAGAGGGTTTCTTGGAGTATCATAAACTACTTGATCTAACATGTGAAGACCTTTTAAAGGGCACTTGGCACTACAAATTCTCAGTCTTTTTCCTAGAAATAAACCAATGAACTTTCCCCTTTGAAAAATGATTTCTATCTAGACATTTTCTGCTTTTCCTCCTTTCCCTGCTGCTAAATCCAGCCTCATATTTGAGAACTGCTTATGTCAATGAAGCAGATAATTGGGGCAGGACCTGCTATTTGTAAGTTCCCATTACCCTGCTGTACCCCTCGAGGAGCTTGTGGTGCTGCAGGACCTTGGCAGTTAATGCATCTGGTCGTTCTAGAGATTGAGAAGGAGCCCTGGAGACTTCTCCTGGTGCATTTGCCAGCCATGAAAGCAATCAGCTGAGTCTGAATGCAAATTTCCTCTATCACCTCTTACTGTAACCTGCATGTAGTTGCTGAAATAATCTTTCACTGGGATTCCCTTCAGAGTTGCTGCTGTCGAAAGGGACTAGAGAAATGATCTTGGCAGGGTCATTCGTAGACCCTGTTTGGCCCCAACCCATAGAGCTGCTGTCAAGGCTTGGTTAGTAGTGAGATTTGGTCAGTGTTTCAGTTTGGCTGTTGAATGTATCTGTTGATGCTTTCTGAACTGAATTATCACTTGTTCATTTATGTTCTCACTAAGGAAGAATATTACAGGTAAGTAGAGCTACTGTACACTAGATATTTTGTAATTCTCCTCCAACAATAGAAAAGTGATCAATGAGAAAGTTACAGTTTTTCTCCTTCAAGAGAAGCAAGTGGGATCTGAATGATTTGAAACAGAGACATTAAGGAATTTTTCATAACAAATTGTGGTGGGGTGACCTTAGCTGGACACTAGGTGCCCACCAGGCTGTTCCATCACTTTTGTCCTCCTTAGGATGCAAAGGGAGAAACTAAGATGGAAGAAACTCGTGGGTCAGGATAAAGGCAGTTTAAAGGCAGCAAAACCAAAGGCTGTGTGAGGAAGAAAAGGAACACACAAGATTTACTCTCTGCTTCCCATCAGTAGGTGATGTCAGGCCACTTTGTGGGACGTAGGGCTTCAGTGTGTGTACCAGTTGTTATGGAGGACAAATGTTGTAGATAATGAATGCCTCAGCCCCTTCCTCCTCCTTTCTTAAGCTCTTACTGCTGACCAGTGCTGTACGGTCTGGGATATCCCTTTGGTCACTGTGGGTCAACTGTCCTGGCTGTGTCCCCTCCCCAGATCTTGCCCACCCAACTGGTGATGGGGAATGTTGGGGAGACAGCCTTGGTGCTGTACCCAAAGCACCCTGTGTTACCAACACCTTGCTGCCTGCCAACACGAAGCACAGCACCAGGAGGGAAAATTAACTCCATCTCAGCCAGACATAATGCACAAGTTTAATTTTTATAAATAAAATCCCTTCCAGATGACTTAATGAATTTTCCAAAGAGTTAAAATATTCTCCATTATTGCTGGAGAAGAATAAATAAAAGAAAACATTCTTATAGTTGTTCTATCCATGATGTAAAAGCTAAGATAACAAATAATATGGGTATGGTCATCACTGGCCTGTGTAACGTGATTCCCATCTGTTGAATGAAACAAAAATCAAAATTCACTTTGGTTGTTCTGATTTTGGAAGTCCCTTCTGTAGAACTTAGTATTGGTGAGGAGGTTAAGAAATTGTTATTTTTGTTCAATTATGTTCAAGGGCAAATTCAGTACATTAAACTGTTAACTGACATAGAACATAGAAAAGTGAGAATAGGAAGGGGTGGAATGTGTTGAGATGCTGAATGCAGCTGATTTAGGGATTTATCCAGTTAGCCTGATCTTTCCCAGCAAATGGATATTCTGGTAGGGTATAACTGGGAAGCTGTGGGCAAGAGGGGTGCCTTGTCACACAACCAGCATGACCAGGGTTTTAAATGGAAACCTTGAACTTAATTAACTGGAAGGTGGAGAATTTATCCTACATCTTTGGAGAATGGAGAGCAGTCACAGCACATACTTTCAGAAACTTAATTTGTAAAATAACAAGGTAACCTGTTGATGATCTTCACATAACCAAGAGGGAGAGCCAAGACACCCCAAAGGACAGCTAGAAGCAGGTCACCCTCCTCTTCATCACCTCTGCAAATGCTTGTCACTGCTCTGCTTGCAAAATCCAGTCCCCTGTGAACTCCCCACAGGGTGTTGGGGTGGGCTGAGCACTGACCTCCTGCCAGAGCTGGTGCCAGGATCAGTTTGGTCTCAGCTTTAGGTTAAGAGCTGCTGTGGAAAGCAGGGACTCAGACTGGGACTTTTTTCCCTTAACCATCTGTCTTGTAGAGCCTGCCAGCTCAGTGTGTTATAGTATTTTTTATTTTTTTTTTAACTAAAAGTATTCTGGGTGTAAGGAGAGGAAAATGAGAGCTTTGCTAAAACTTCATCTAATTTCTCATCAACCTCTTTTATTTTTCTTTCCTTTTCCAGACTCTATATCACGCTGGTGGTGATGACTGAGGTCACACTGCTGTTAACCTACTTCTGTTTTTAAAATCCTTTGTTGGGAAGGGTTTCATAGTCCTGTTGTTTTTCTTCAGCAGTAAAGGGCATGTCGACATTATCAGTTTGGATTTTGTTCTGTGCATTTTTGGGCTTTGCTTAATTGAACTATAAAAATGTGGTTTTGGCTCAAATGTGGCCCTCAGATTTGAATGCCAGCAGGGTTTTAATTCTATAATAGCCTCATAGCTTTGCTCAGGACCTAGGTAAGCAATTCTTAGAATGCAAATGAATGAGTATTTCACAAATAATGGATGTAATTGTAATAAATTCTGATTTTTAAAATTGTAGGTAATAACTAAAAGGCTAAGAGAAAAAAAAGCAGGAAATAAATTATGTTAAAAACCCCTCTTCCAATGTGTTCTTCATGAATAAGTACTGTTTTCCAGCGAGGTTTAATACTAAGTATGTATGAATTGAGGGAATTTTGAATTTCCTTTTCTAGTGAAGAAATTTCCTTTTCTAGTTAAGATCAAACATAACTTCACCTTGTTTTTATATCAGTATTCAATATGTTATAGAGGGGGAGGAATTGTCAGTTCTTACTCTAAGTAGTATCACAGAATTGATACCACTTAGAGTAGAAAACAAAAAATTATTTGATGAGATTTATTCAGGAATGGACTAAAGACTGTAAGGTATCTTTGTCCATTTAATGATTTGTAGTGCTATAGCACCTTGCTTATTAAATGCAGTCACATTTTCTTGTTCAATGGAAGTTACAGTAGTAAATACACTGTGAAATCCAGAGTCAAGGTCAATGGAGACCAAAGCTTTTTTTTTCCCCCTCTGTGCTCACGCCGAGTGGCATAATGCAGTGACGGTAATCTCTGCTTCTCCTACCAGACTTTATTAAAACATTACAACCTTGGCAGGATCACCTTCTGATGGAACAAGATTAACTGTATGGCTGCTGCTGTACAATGTGCTCAGGCAGGTCTCTGTTGAGGGAAGACTGAACGCTTAGCAGATTTGTAGTGACTTTGAGTGATAAGGATTATTTGAAATAACCCAACTGTTTTCAGAATTGGGGCTCTTAGCCTTTTTGCAATCATTTTACAAAATGTTTTTTACTTACTCCAGTGAGGATCAGGCTCCTGCTGCAGTCTGAGAGGAGAAGGATGGCAGTGTCTGCCTAACGCAATCATAATTGTCTCTGAAGTTGTACTTTGTAAATGCTGCTTCCTTTTATTAAAGAGGAGATTTATCAAGCAGAACATACAGGTTTTAGCCTGTCTTGGAGATATGGTATAAAGTTAGGAAATAAAGAAAGCAAACGTAATTTTGTCTCCTGTGTGCTGGGTCTTTGAATATTGTAATAGGTTAATTGGATCATAGAAAGGTTGTTTTCTGAAATGCAGTGCAGGTTATAAAGGATAACAGTTTTCCAATGACACGGATGAGGGTTGTTTTGTGGGCATGAAATTCAATAATGGAAAGCTTTTAATAAATATATAATTTACAGAAGACCAAGACTTACATGACAAATGTAGTGTCATATTTAATTTGGGATGCTAGCATGCAGCTAAGAGTGATCTACGGATTAACCGTTTGGTTTATAGGGAAACGGTAGAGCAGGCAGGGGATTGCTCAGGCAGAATTTGCTGTGAAAGCCACAGACTTCATGGAGGGAGCAGAGGGAGAAATAAGAACAATACCATTTCTTGATGCTGTCCCCTTTTTTCAGCCTCAAGAGTTCCATAGAAATATTAAGACTGCAAATAATACTGTTTTGAGCTGCAATCACTCTCTCTAGCTGTCTTCTGTATCTGCAGTAGAGCAGCCACAAGGTGACCTCTTCCAGCAGCATGGAGCCTGCAGATGCAATGCTATCAGAGGGAAGGAAAGAAAGTGAAGGAGAGGAGTTTAAGTGAGAAAGAGAGGTTATTTTTCCCTCTGAAGAACTAGGTGTACTTAAATTTTATCCCAAGACCCTGATGATCTTCCTTGTATCTGAAGGAGGGAACTTATTCACAGCATCTTTTTCCTCCTGGCTCATCTCCTGGACAGGTCTTCTGGAGTCTGACAGCTATTGACAGATCTTTTTGTCCATTACTTACAGATTTTATTAACCCAATGCAAGGCCCTTGAATATCTCAGTCAGGATAGCTCTTGGCTTTTCCAGTGGTAACAGAGGCGCTCAGCAAGGCTTTAGGAATAAATCCATCCTTATAGGTGTCAATGTTCTTTGGCTCTATTTTCTTGTATTGACCTCTGCCCGTGGTTATGTCTCTTTCCTAGGCTGGCAAAGGAATAACTCCATGAAACTAACTTTGGGAGGGTGGGGTGTGTGTCTTGGTGCTCTTGCTGCCTTTTCCCTGTGTTGGTTGGGACCTTGCGTGCCTGTCAAAGCAGGGAGAGGAGACACCTCTCCATTTCTGGTGGCTCCCCTTATCCTTTTTATCCCAATGTGATGACCTTCCTCTTGATCAATCTCAAGGGTGGTTGCTGCCCTCTCTGCTTGCTTAAACTGGTCCTTCTGCCTCCCTTTCTTCAACCTTTTTCCATCTTTGACAAACTCCACTGCTGGGGCGATGACTAGGGGCAAGGCCTATGAGCCCATCATCCAGCTGAAGAAGCCTCTCAGAGCACTGATTTGTGTCAAGGGTGAATTACTGCTTTTCAACAACAGACATTGGGAAACGGGAAGAAACAGGAATTGATTTTCTCCATATCTCAGTGGCGCCCTGCCCAATGCACAGTCCCTCGTCCCGCCTGAAACCTTTCACCAGTGGCTGATAAGGCTTTGAGAATTTGTTACTAAATACTTTGTAATAACAATTAGCTGTTAGTCCTTTGATTATTTGTAGCCAAAAGGCATCTGTCAGTAGCCTCCTTGAAGCTTTGTGGGTATGGCTGCTGCTTGCTAGGTTGCTACGTGAATAACAGCCTGTTATATTCAATAGGCCAATTTTGCTTGGGGTTTTTTTTTTTATTTTTATTAGGGATGAGATTTAGCTTGACATTACAGTAACCACTTACAATAGATGATTGTCTCAATATGTTTTCTGCCTTGCTTTACATATAAACTTATGACACAAATAAGCCTGCAAGTCTCGCCTTACGTATAGTCTTCTGACCTGATTTGTCTGAGGTATTAATCATAATAAATCCGACGGTGGTTTGCCGGGAAGTAGAAATACTTCACTGTAGTTTGTGGGTTTGGTTTTTTTTTTTCTTGTTGTTGTTGCTGTTTTCTGTGGCTGACCTGAAAAAATAAATATTTTCCTGCCAGTGTGGTGTAGTGAGTCAGACACGAAATCTTTCTCCTTCACTGTGATGACACCTCAAACGTTTGTTTACTTTCTGCTCTTTAGAGAGACAGCGAGTGGAAAAAAAATATACTTTTGCTTTCTCAACCCTGTACTAGATTTCTCTGAAAATGTAAAGAAAACACCAAATCAGTTTTTTAATTATTATTATTTCAGGGGCCCGAAGACATGAAGTAGCCTTAATGAATGGGCTAACTGTTAACTTGCACCTCCAGATGGTATGTATTTATGAAAGTGGTGCTGACAAATATTTCTTTCCTATGTAAGCAAATATGTAAGCAAAATCTTTTCCAAAGATCTTAAAGATTGGATTATAGCTTCATTTTTCTTAAGCCTTGGGAGTTGTACCTCATATGATACGTTGGCTCCTGGAAGACCTGGCTCCCCTTCAGCAGAAAAGCTGGACAGAAAATATTTTCAGGAATTCTTTAGGGGATGTTTGAGCTGTTCTTGTGTGTGTTGCATGTCAGTCCTTAGAGAGACCCTTTTATTTAAGAATAAATTAAAAGCAACTTCTCAAATTTCACACTAAATTTCAAAGTGTAAGGAACAAAAGTTCAACTGTGAACAAGACAAAACTATAATCTCAGTAAAGCTTAAAATACAGTTGAATACATTTTTAATTCTGCTGTTTTATCTATGCCTAAAATGTGGTAAAGTATCTAATTTTGATGGTTATGTCACAATGGCCATAAATGTGATTTACCTTGTGCAGAGCTATCTCTGGTTATATACAGTCTGTCCTGGAATGTTTTCCAGCATTTCCAAAGATTTGAGGCATCTGAATGAGGACACGAAGCTTCATCCTGTGTGGCTCATGCAAAAAAGATGTATCAGTTGGATCTGCTCCTCAGTAACATGTTTCTGAGCTTTGCTAAATCAAGAATTCTGAAGGAGGGAGAATGAGGCCAAGTACAAGCCAGTTTACCTGGTTGCTCTGCCCTGAATGAGGTTCAGTGCAGCCAGACTTGTGTGTAACTGCTGGGATACAAAGCCTGTGCTGAGCTATGTGCAGTCACTACTATCATGAACAGGAGGGCTTGAAAGTCTTCTCCTAGTCCTCTCAGTATGGTAACAAGCCCAACTTGCTTTGGGGCAAGGAGCCGAGAAGGAAAGACTGTTGCCCCTCAGGCAGTGAGATGGAGGAGTGAGGTCTTTGCAGAAGTCTTAGTCCTTTGGTCAGGCTTATTTCAGAGAAGGGGAGGATCTAATAACACATTTTTAGGGCAGGAATGGATATCCAATTTTTTGGCACTGTTTGCTACTCTTCAGGTGCAGCTTTTTCTCGGGGGGAGGAGGAGGCGGGTGAAACCGTTGGGACTCAAAGCTTTGACATTGATTCTTGCAAGTGCAAGTTTTCACTGCTTGATTCTTGTGGTCTCCGTTATGTATGTATGAAAACCAGTATTATAACACTTTCCTACTTTGATAAATGTTATATGGACAAAGGAATATTAGTAACTTCTGGGGGATACCCTGTAGACTGCATGAAAGTAAAGCATCCTTATTAAGTTATGTACTGGGAGCATCTCTTCTCATCTCTGCTTAGATGCATTTCAACAGATCTCTTTTTGTTGTTGTTGTTGCTCCTAACAGCTGTCTTTCTTTAAACCTACTCCAAGACGTTATAAAATTCTTCTGGAAGCCAGAGCCTTTCCCTCTGACCATGTAAGAAATTAATATTTCACTATATTTGTATTATTAATCATATTTTTCTAAAGAATATCAGTAGATGGATTTGAATATTTATTAGCTCATCTTGTCCAAGTAACATTACAATAAAAAAATCTGTCAGAAGCTTTTGAGCTCAGCATATTTTACAGATTGTAGCTTTATTCCTTTCATTCAAATAAAAAATTTTACAAGAGGAAAAGATTGAATGGGTGCATTGATTTATTAGTCTTTTTAAAGACATTGAGCAAACTACTGGCCTAAATCAACTGAAGCTGTAAATGTTTTATTAATTCTTGTTGCTGTTTTACTTTATGAAACCAAATCAATACAAACTCACAACATTAAGACTTATATATCCCCAGACAGAGATGGAAATGTTTGTTCTTAGCACTTCAGATTACTAGTTCAAACATAATTTGTCTGCTATAAAACAGGAGACAATAGTCTGTGCACCACAGCTTAGAGAAATTAATCTTTAAGTCTGTGGCCCACTGCTACTTCATCGTCAACTCCGTAAACTCCTGGAAATTGATAACAAATTTGATCTCTACGGTGTGGTAAAAATGAGTCAAGCTACTAACAGGCTTATTTCTAATGAAGATGGCGACACAGAGTTATAAACCTTAAATTGCCTTTATTCTAAGTAATGTTCATACTAATCCCATGTTTGTTCCAGGCCTGCTTCTACATCTGGACTCGAGCATCTTACATTTCTGCAGCACGTCAGTAATGGCTTGTGCAACTGCTATCACTTTGCTTCCTGCCATGTAATTTTAAGCTATTTAATAGTGTTGCTCCATGATTTTTATCCTACCCCAGAACCATAATTTATTGATAAAATCAGTGGGCAGGATTTTCAAAATAGCCTGAGTATTTAGAGCTCTGACTTCTTCCCAGCTGTGCAGCAAATATAAGATGTGAGAATAGCAGGGGACAGGAGGGGTGGGCTGGCCAAGCTTTGTTTGTACCCACAGCAGTGCATATGTGACAGCCTGGGATCTAACAGGTACTACTGGGTAAAGTGGGCACCCCCTACTTTACCCAGTAGGGTAAAGTCTTCTCCATGGCTGGTATGTGTGCAGGCTTTANTACCCAGTAGGGTAAAGTGGTGAGGTGATGTTCAGTCTTCTCCATGGCTGGTATCTGTGTAGGCTTTTCTTGATGGTGTGTAAAAAAGCACATTTCCACCCTCACTCTGCTCCATGAACTCATCCCATAGGATTTAGGCTTTGACTTTATCCTTAGTGTCTGAGGGTGTGAATTACATTCTGATTTTATTTTATTTTTTAATGTAAAGGAAATCCAGAAAGTTTTCAATGGAGTTGCATTATGCTTCAAAGAGTTAATTTTAGAGAAAGGCAGGCATCTGAGTCCCTGTTCTGATGTGCTCTCCTTTTACTTGTGTTATCATGTAATTGTGCTAATGTGCTCTGCATGGGAATCTCTTCCAGTACGCTGTGGAGTCCCAGCTTCGACTGCACGGACTCGATGTGGAGAAATGCATGCTCATGCTGCAGCCACGGGAGGTTGGTGAGAAATATGTCAGTTCTATTTGCTGTTGCCAAGGGCAGAAACATATTTCATAGCAGAGGAGCCATATATTCTCAAATATTCTAATGGCTGCCTGCAGAAGTTGTAATCGGTTTCTGCTGTAAATTTTAGGTAAAGCTTATTGTCTATTCCGATTCAGTGTGGGTTATTTTTATTAAAACCCACTTTGTAATTATCTCATTCAATTAGTGCATTTCCCTTGAAGAACAAAAACGTGATTTTCCCTCTTTCTCTTGCTTGCAAAACCTGACAGCATCCCAAGACAGCTGCAAAATATAGTAGCTCATTGAGAAACCCCAACGTCCTTTCAGTGTCCTAAGGTAAAAGATTGCCATAACACAAACACCACAGTGGCTCTATCAGCACAGATGAAGGGAGAGGTCTGCTTTCAGTAATATGCAGCTCAGATTAATTTGAAAGACTGCCTTGCTTCACTTTTGTGGTATTAAGAACTTTGCCACAGCTATAAACTGATGGTGACCTTTTGCTTCTGAAATCTGAGTCATCTTGTGAGTAAAGAGCCCACTCCTGAACGCTTGATAGATTTGCAAGGATTGTTGAGATAATAACAGTTACTTGCAATTCAACAATCTTGCCCAAGCTCTTTTCAGTAACAAGTCTAATTTAATTCTAGGTTTTCACTGCCTAATTGATCCCTAGGTGGTGGTATGTTTTACATGATCCCTTGCTAGGAAGAGAGGAGGAGGATGGGGCAGTAATTTTTCGATAAAGAATCAAGAATGAGGTGGAGTTTTTTGGTTTGTGGGTTGTGGGGTTTTTTTTGTTTGTTATTTTTTTTTAAATTCCTCTATATTTAATGACCCCAGGTTTGGGGATTTTTGTACTTTTGATGATGTGAGACTTATTGTTTTTGAAATATAAATATGGCAGGTCTATAATAGCTTCCTGTGGGATATGAAGTTTATCAGAAAAGTACAGAGTGAAACTGATAGACAACTTTCAAGTCTTGTGGCTGTCACAAATTTCAGATGCCATATAAAAATCATTATATATGCTGTTTGCACCAGGATTTTTTTTTTTTTACTGTAAATTAAAACTGTCTGAAATATTAAAGAGTATGAAAACATGCTGGAATATGAAGTGAATAGACTTTTTATAACTGGCACCATCAAGATAAGTTTGCTAATGATTTATTTTTTTTAGGTAACATACTCATAGGCTACCTCAGAGTACTATCTGTGTATATCATTACCGTGCTAAGGATTTGCTTTTGATCTCCTTATGCAAGCAGCACGGCTCGTGGTAAAATATAGATTATGAAATAAGAAATGACAGTTTCATTACTGCCAGAGTTGATGTAAAATGTGTGTTTTAACTTTGTTTCAGGGGGAGGAGACCTTGAGGATTGAAGATATCCTTGCTGTAATTGAGAAGGAAGGGGACTCTATTGCTGTCATACTTTTCAGCGGGGTGCAGTACTACACGGGACAGCTGTTTGACATCCCTACAATAACAAAGGCTGGCCAAAAGAAGGTAGGAATGTTCCCATCCCATTGTTTTGACACCAATGTTAGATCAATTTTTCCATGTGAAATATTTTTTAATTTCTAGATTTTTTTGTGGAGCAATACAGAACTCAAATAGAAACCTGTGGGGCTCTAATAAAAAGTAAAAGCGTTCAGCCCCCGAAGGATTTGGGCACAGTGAGCAACATGATTGCCCTTGCAGGGCTATTTCTTCCTGCAGGTGTGACTTAAAACACTGTGGGGAGATAATTCATGACTACTAACATCTACAGGGCTGTTCTATAAGGATGGAATTTCAAGAGGTTCATTGGAGGAGGAAGTAATCACAGCTCTAATCCCTCTTGGAAAGTTAGTTTCTGTTAGATTTCTGCCTTTTTTGGCAGACTTTGTGACTTTCCTCCTCACTCACAGCCTTGCAAGTGGCAGATTTTGCCCACAGTGAGCATGGAGGTGAGTTCACCGTGGAGCCAGGCTTGGCTGGTCAGTTTTCTGCAGACATGCCCAAGGTGGAGCACACCAACATCACAAGAGGCTGTGCTTTAGTGATGACTCAGTTTTAGGAGCTTGCAGGCAGTGTGCTTTGTGGATGTAGCTGTTAAACTTTTTAACCATTTCAATTGCCTTTGGAATCCAGGAGAAAATAGTTTTTAATTAAGTCTCCTTACCATCAGGAGGTCACCAAACTTTCCATAGAGGCAGTAATTTACTGGGTGCACCTTGTCTCATAGGAGATTAAACCACTCAAGATAACCTTATTTAGTATCACTGGATTTTTGGCAAACCAGCTATTTATTTTTGATGTTTTAACTCTCTGGGGAGATCCCTGGCTCACATCAGGCTATATGTTTTCTGTTGCTGTAAGTTTGGCAGTGGAAATTTTTCTGGAGGTCAGGGAGTAAGTTATGCTGCTAGAAAGAGTTGGTAAAGTCTCCCCTGGGAGAGCATAGCAGGTGTGAGAGGTAGTGCAGGGCCCATGGGATATAAAGAGGGAATGTTCTCACAGAGCAGCACCTGGTGACAAAATTGGTCCTGAACACGAAACAAGACTCACTTCTGACATGGATGCAAAAAAAAAAACAAAGGAAAAAGGGGGAGAGGGGGCAGTCAGCTGCTGGGGAAAACGGGTCTGTGTATCAGCTCTAAAAGCAACACCTTCATGGTGCCTTCCTTGAGGGCCTTCCAGCCCTTTGCTGACCACAAATAATCAAAAGGCTGTGCTGAAGGGTTGAAAGGGAATGTGGGTTATTAATAAGAAGATGCCACCCACTGCTCTACTCGCCCTCACTCCTGGTGGCATTAAAGCTTTTGTTCAGCTGCCAACACCTACGTTCCTCCAGTGCTTCTTCCCTGAAATCTGCCCTGTGATGTGTCTGAAAGGTGTCTGTGAGAGGAGAAATCTTTCTTCTCTATGGTAAATACAAGCAATCTGGGAAAAGCCTATCAGTTTACCACCTCTCTAAAGGTGTTCTCTGGACTGTGGGACACGTGCTTGTGTGAGTGGAAGTGGTGTGGTTTCCCTGAAGGCTATAAACTATACTGAACTGGCTGAGAACTTGTGTTCCTGGGAAAAGTAGTCACCAGTAGCTCATTATATGGAGCAAAAATGGATTTGATGCTTGTGTTATCTGAGGAGATAACGAGGACTTGGTGGAGAGCGAGCTTAAAATTTCTATAAGGCAGCACAAATAATAATATTAACTCAGGGGTATGGGCTTCTGCATGGATATACACAAAAGCACTGCAGACTTTATACAGAAGCTGTATCATCTTACTGAAGAGGAAAGCAATTTCTGACAGCAGCTCAGTGCTCCAGCCGGCACAGATAGATGTCAAATGCCCATTTCCACCTGCATGCCTGTTAGAAATGCCAGAATGTAGGAGTAAATCTCTTCTTCCAGAGATTTTTTTTCTTCTTTTCACAAGAGTAAAAAGAAAAAAAAAATTAATTGGCAGCCACTTTGTGGTTGGAGTGTGTAGCACTGGTATGCAGGTAAATGCATGACCTGAAATGTCATTAGTGTATTTAAAAAAGAAAAAGTAATTCAGCCTGAAGAGCTGCTTGAATATATCCATAAGGCTTGAAAAGCATGAGCCAGCCCAGTTTTCATTTCCCTACTGTCAGACACACTCAGCTCAATGTCCTTACGGATTCTGCCCCCTGGGTTAAGTGATGTTTGTGTGTTTATACAAAACCACTGTGTAACATATCGTTACTCCTCACTTAAACAGCTGCACATAGCCAACATTTACTCTGAGCTATGAAATTAGTGATTCGTGAACAGCTTGCTGTATTAATATTGGTAAGAGGTATTTCTTCATCTTGCTGCTTCTCTTTGCTTTGGGGTTGATGTGTACCAAAAAGGCCAAAATGTTGCATCATCAAAAGCAGTTGGTTCCTCTCTGTTTTCCTGGGTCATTGCTGATAGAAGGAGCTGCTGCTGGGTTAGAAGAGAACAAAAAGAATGATTATGGCTGGAAGGGACCTTAAAGATCATCAAGTTTCAACCCCCTGACATGGGCAGGGACAACTCTCACCAGACCAGGCTCAAGGCCCCATCCAACCTGGCCTTGAACACCTCCAGGGAGGGGGCAGCCACCACTTCCCTGGACAACCTGTGCCAGGGCCTCACCACCCTTAAAGGGAAGATTTTTTTCCTTAGATCCTATCTAAATCTACCCACTTCCAATTTAAAACCATTCCCCTTTGTCCTATCACTACAAGCCCTTCTAAAAATTCCCTCATCAGCTTTCTTGTAGGCCCCTTCAGGTACTGGAAGGACGCTATGAGATCTCCTCAGAGTCTTCTCCAGGCTGAACAATCCCAACTGCCCAGGCAAAATCTTTAACATCTATGTAATGTGTACAGGCTTAGTTTCTGTTTGGTGGCATTCAACCAGCCCTTGTCCCCATGGTGGCAAGCTGTCAGGAGAGAAAGTGTGTGGACTTAAAGCCCACATCTCATTCAAGAGCTTCTGGACCTGATGAAACCAGCAGTGGCTAGAACGACTGATTTCTACATACAACAGATTATCACATACAAGGCTGGAGTCCTTCAAAGTGGCATTAAAAGAAGAAAAGCCTGAGAAGTCATGTCCCCTTCCTGGTGATGAAGGGTGGTGAATGACCCCATGATCCCAAGTAGAAAATAGTCTGAGGAGAACTGACAAGCAAGTAAGTCAGAAGGGGAAAATACAAGGTGGAAGTGTCACTTGAGAAGAAGAGGAAAAAAATCACTTGTCAGCCAGTGTAGCAGAGAGAAAAGTCCTACACAGATGGTCTTAATAATTCTTTTAATGTACCATTGAAATAAAATTCTCGGTGTTGTGCCCTATCAGGGCTTGGCTAGAGATTTGAGCTGCAAGCTCAGGAGGTCTGGAAAATGTCCTATGATTCTTGAGGTCAATCATTTCTGAATTAAGTTACTGATTTCCTCTTACATTTTTTAAGCCAATTTCCTAAGTTCTCTACGTATGTTAAGATTCCTCCCAGAGTGAAAGCTCTGCGCATAGACAGCTTCATTAAGTCATTAAATATTAAATGAACTAAATTAAGCTTGAAAAATTACCTCAGGCTATTTTTCCATCTTAGGTCTCTCAGATAAATCAAAATTACTACGTATTGTGCAAGAGACTCATCAGCAGGCTGAAGAGGATGTAACAGTTTGCCTTGTTTCATACTTTTGAGCTTGCTCTAGAGGATGTGGAAGGGGTTGAGTCATTTTATTCCTCTACAGGCAAAGAAATGGCTGACTTTTAGGAGACTCAAGCTTTCAAATACAATTTTCATTTCATGAGTTATATTGTACTTTCCACTGACTCTGTACCGTATGTAAAGTATTTTAATCTCCTGAGTCCCAGTAGGAAGAGCTTTAAGATCCTTCATCTTCATTTCTTTTCCTGTCTCTCTTTCTAAATGTCCCAGCTTTGCTGGTGTGAAGCTGTCATTTCTCTCCCTCTCTCCAAATGTCATTGTCCATGCTGAGTTGTTACCTGCTGGTTATCAGCAGCTACCCAGACACTGTGCAGAAATGACTTTTAGATGTTAGAATAAAACAGAAGAGGCAGGGGAGAGCACATGGCCTCCTCTCTGCCCAGAGCAGATGGAAAGCTCTGGTTTCCCCCTAGTCTGAGGAAGCGCTGTTCCCACGCAGTCCTTGTTCTGGGTGGCTTGTGCAGGGAGAGCTGTTTCAGTTTGTTTTACTTTTTCCATGCAATCTGTGTGGCTAAACATTTGCTGTTTGTGTGACTCGAGTGCCAGACACCTCCTCCAGGAAAGCAAACCAGCACCACCCAGCTTGCAGATGCCGACTTAAAACATGGTACAAGTGGGTGTTTCCGAGATGATGCAGGAAACCTGCCAGTGCTGAACCCAGATTTTCAGCCTATGCCTCGTTCCTAAGTTAGTTCACACTAGGACTTCTCAACCCTTTGAAGTTGGTTGGTGAGCAGTAAAAGCAGTTCAAGAAAATGACCCGTGGGTGGCATGGCAGTGACCATCCTGTTTGCGGGCTGTGAGACCACGGCATGGGTGTGAGCTGATCTGTTCCAGCCAGTGTCAGTCTTGAGGTTACAGGTATAAACATGGCTTTGGAGTCTCATTAAACTACTGTGACCTCAAGGGTAGTGAACCTGCTGGTGTCCTTAGGAGCCTTGTTCTATCTTCCATCTGTTGCCTTTTCATAATTCATCATTTCGTGTTTGAGCATATATTTTTAAAGCGTTTATCACCTATTGACAGGGAAAGGACAACTGATTTTAACTTACTGTAGAATTAAATTACTTACAGATTTATTTTTTTTAATGAGTAGGTATCATTTTTCTGTTTCTTTTAATTTTGTTAATGTACTGCCAGACACATGTTCTGCAAGTCACTCATCGTATCGTGTCGCTCCCGGTTTTCACTGCAACCGATGAATCTCTCACAGCAGTTCTTCAGAAAAGCTTGTGGCACACGTGTGCCAAGGGATCCTCGTAAATGTTTAAATCTAATCAACTCAAGTCTCAAAGTTAATGCCTTAAAACCCTACAAAAACCTCTTGGTTCAATTGCAGATTGGCTTTAGTTTGGTGTAGCTTATTTCTCTGAACCAAGGCCATTTTATCGCTGCACAACTGTGTTCCCATGGGCACTTGGTGTGTTTCAGCTTCTCTGCCTCAGTTTCAGTTGATTTATCTTAACTCCCTTCGGAGTGTCCCTGGGAAGACAAGCCACGAAGGGTGTGAAGGCTATTCTGCTGGAACTTTGATCCTGTTTAAGAGCAAATGTTCCTTCAGATAGTGTAAATGTTATGGCAGGGAGTTTTCTTGCCATAGTGTTGGAACAACTTCTCAAACTGATAATTAATGCCCCCATTAGAATTAGGATGCCACCTCTTCTTAAAATACAGAGGTTTATACAGAGGATTATATCAAAGCACCATTAAAATGAGGCTCCCTTCCTACCAGAAACAGGAGTCTTAAAAAAAAATAAATTCTTTTATTATTGAACATTGATTTTTTTTCCACAACCTGTGCTCTTCCTCTTCCTCCTCCCATGCTGCTTGCGAGCAGGTTGGTTGTGTTTTAAAAGCAAAATGCAAACCAGCATTTAATTTGCACTCCGGGCACAAAAGGCAGCTTTTAGCTGTCTTCCCTCAAGTACAAAAGCTTGGAAGAACTTTTTAGTTTAAAAATGCTGCCATCCTGTGGTCATTGTGTGTGTGAAATGCTGCTTTTTGATCTCTGTATCTAGGGTACTTGAACATTTTATTATCTTTTTTTTCTTTTCCCACGGTGCCCTTTGCAACTCGTGGTTATGATGAATGCAGCATGTCTCGTGAAGAAAGGACAGAATTCTCTTGTTTTAGGGGCAAGAACAAAAGTCCTGAAAGATCAATGTGTTGCATAGGCTGCTACATCACCCGTTCGGATTCCCAGTGGCAAGATCCTCATAGTTTAAATAGCAGAGAGAGACCTTAATTATAATTATTAGTAGAATGTAATTGCTCATGAGTGACTGGCATCATTATGTACTGTCACTGTTTACAATAGTTTGAAACTATGCATTAGTTTAGAAGACTTTATTTCAACTGATCCCACTTTGCTGCATGAGGAAAAAAAAACTATGTCCAAGTGTCCTTGAAGACAAACCCCCAAAATAATTCACAATTTCTACATGTATCTATGGTATAGAAAACTTGGTTTTAGTAATAAATCAGATGGGGCTTGATAGTCTATATAGAGAGCAAGTAAAGCTCTGAAGATGGCCTTTCGAAGTAATTTTATGGTGAAGATTATTCTGATGAGTAATATTAATTATCTCTTTCCTGCAGGGCTGCTTTGTTGGATTTGACCTGGCTCATGCTGTTGGGAATGTGGAGCTTCATTTGCATGACTGGGGAGTAGATTTTGCCTGCTGGTGCTCCTACAAGGTAAAATAGATTCGTTGTTGGAGACTGTTTTCCATAATGTCACTTACATGATGGGTCAGCAAACAGGTCACATGGGTAAGAACTGAACCTGAACTGTTGATCAAGACTTGGCTGAATCTTTGAACCAGTCACAACACAGAGCTGAACACTGATTTTAGTGGTGGCTTTGTTATGAGAGGTTCCAAAATATAACTGTGGCAATGACCTGCAAGGTCTTGTGGATGTGAGATGGATGCTAGTAATGGTCAAACCTCTGCTTTGAGCTACAGTGTGCTCAGTGTTCACATTATCTGGGAGTCTTCTCTTATATTCCACACTGAGCAGATCTTGCTGCTATAGGAGTTTCTTAAACGGTTCCAAAATATGAGAATATTCTTGCCTACACTTAAATAATTTCAGATCACAGAACAAGGTATCTTTACTTCCTTTGAATTTTCGTGAGATTTAAGAATCAATAGATGTAGTCAGATGAATTGTTTGATGACTCTGCTATATATATTAAGACATGGGACTGTTTCAGCTGTATTTCAATTTTCTGCCTTTTGTCTGTTAAACTTCAAACGCTATCTGTAAGCCAAGAAAGATATTTTCATAACTAATCTGAATAACTGTATCTGCTTGTACCCACATCCACACTTTGAGGCAAATGCTAAGATCAGTTAGAAACTGATAGAAATGTCAAAATTTGTCTATTTGTAGTAATGTGAGGGAAGGGAAGATATACTTTACAGCTAAATAAACACTCACACATTATGCTTGTTATTCTCTGCAGTATTTAAATTCTGGAGCAGGAGGCCTTGCCGGTGCCTACATTCATGAGAAACATTCCCAGAGTGTCAAACCAGTGTAAGTACCTTTCTATACCCAAATAAAAGGTGCAGCAAAGTTTAAATGGGAATTTTTTTCCTTTGAGTTGTGACCTAGAGGTGAGGAAGTGTATAGGTTCCTAGTCATAAGCTGTGGACATACATCCCTGTATGTGTGTGTACACACAGAGATGCAGAAGGAATTTCCTGCTTCAAAAAAAAACCTAATTGGGCTAATGTTTGTTACTGATTTATCACATCAATCAAAAGAGTAATGCAAGTTTAGGTAACTTGGTTATCCTTGTTACCTCAGCTGGGTTGATTTATGTTAATTTTGGTAAACTTTGCAGTTGTTAATGTACATGCTCATCTCTTAAATGCATTTCCTCCTTGAAGTCTACTATTAGTTCTAAGCTAAATATAATAATGAAAGTGAATGGTTATATTATTAAAAACAAGTAAGATAAATCTTGCCTATGAGACTGTTTAATGTAAAGAGAATATTTAACAACTTCCTTTAAAGGACTCCTTCAATGATTTTTAAGTCATTGAAGTCTTTGGTTGGTGAACAAAATCAAAGACAATTTCAACTCTGCGTCTAATAGCTTTTTAATACTGGCATGTTTTCATTAAAATTATATCCACTGGTAAAGCTAGGAAGCATTACATGGAGATCTGTGTTCTCAAAGACTGTATAATCCATGAAAAGCTGTGCTATCAACTGAGGTTAGCTGCATTAAAAAAAAATACCTGTTATTTAAAATGTTACATGACTGCACTCTATGTACATTAAGAACAGTAGGGATTAGGACTTTTAATGCACTGACAAATGTAAACATTTCTTTCTGGCTATAATGCTCAGAGAAATTGCTGGCACTTTTATTTTAGCTTGAAGAAGGCAAACTAAATCAGGTTTCAAAGGGAAATAATATTATAATAAGAGGCTTCGCTACACTGTGTGCTGGTTTCAGACTGTCTAGACTCCCAGGAGATAACAAAATAAGGCTGATAAGTTCTTCTCAGTCACCCATAACAGAAAACTCATTAGGATGACATATGATCTGTTGTGAACAGATTCGATCCTCACATGTGAACTGGCAAAATAGTCGGAATATCTGAATATTTCTTCTGGAAAGTTTTTTGGTTCTTTGTGAGTGGGTGGTTTGTTGTTGTGTTTTTGGGGTTTTTTTTTTATTTGTTTGTTTTTTAATTTTTCTCTTTGATTTTTCTCTTTTCATTTTTGCTTTACTTTTTTCCCTGCTTCCCTGTTAGCCAGGTGCAGTCACTCCTCTTGTGGCCAAACCTCTCGACCACGGCTGTGGGGAGCTGGGAAGTTGCTGAGCAGTGAAAGAATGTGGGCCAGGTAGAAATCATAGAATAGCAGTAGGAGAAATGAATGAAATCTCAAGGACTTTTGAGTCTTATATTTTTTTTTCCTCTTTGATGAAACTTTGAAACTTCTCCCATAGCTAGCTTGCTATTGTAGCTAAGAGCTTACATTAGTTTTTCCTGAAACAGCTTCTTCATACATAGTCAATAACTTGTGTACTGAATCTGGATGTGAAATGTCTTAAACAAAATTGCCTCAATGGAAAAGATTTTATTTTTTTTTTTCAGCCCGAGGCCCCTTTAAGGATATAATTCCAAATTTCCTGCATAGGCCCTTTGCATTATTTAATCATAGTTTTTTTCATATTTCCTGAGATTTGATAATCGCTCATCAGGTTGTTTGTAGTTAATATGCCTCAGTTGCATTACTTTTCTTTCTTTTCCACATCAACCAGCCATTTCAGGTCTCCAAATAAGGCAGTGAGACAAAGGAGAATTTGTCTATGTCAAAGTATTCAATTTTATAGCTGATTTAAATGCAGAGCAATTTGCTCTGTGTTGTACAATCAGATAGAGTGGAATTTAACTGCTCGGGAAGTTGCAGGGTTTATGTTGTAGCTGAAAAGTCTTCGGTTGTCATCTGAATCAAGGATGACACCCTGTGGCCAGACAACTTCATTCCAAAAGTGAGGCACCAAACACTTTCTTTGCATCTCAGCCCAGGCAGAAGAGAGTAATTAAATTCCAATCCTGCTGATATCCTTTTGTCATTTAAACTGCCTGAAATATTGTTTTTAACTCATGAACAGTGTTATGCAAGTCACTTTTCACACCTATATAGATTTCTTTAATTTGTCTCATCCTTCATATTTTCTGCAAGCTATTGACTAAGTGGTTATCTTTATATTGAACTAATGTATTGTAGTTTAAGATAAAAAAGTATGTTCTGACCATAGTTCAGAGAGAAAGAGAGAAAGACCCCCAGCATGTTTTCCAAGTGTCTCTGCCTGTCACTGACTGGGGATTAGGTACTTTGATTTTTGACTGGCAGAAAGGACTCAGGTAGTTACCAAAAATTACTAAACTCAATACAAAATTTGAATTTACACCCTGAAGTCTGTCCATCATCATATACACGTTTTAATTTCACATTATCACAGGAGTATGCCTTTTTGGTTTGTATTTTTTTTTCATGCTCAGAGTCTTGCTAATAAGAGCAGTGTAAGCAAATAGGTGCTGTCAGTGAGCTCTGCCCAGTTTAAGGAACCAGGGTCCTTCCAGCTGCTCCCCATGGGTGCTGCTCCATGGACAACACTGCACTTACTTGCTCCTGCATTCATGCAAAAAGCAACATGCAAAAGTGTAATTAATTTCTGTAATAGCCTCAACACTACCAGTGAGGGCCATGCCAAAATTGCTTTCTGCTTTGACTCTGCAGCCTAACTGAAAACTTACCCAAGCCCAGTGTTATTCAGTAGCACCGTGTCACACCCCAGCAGACAAAAGGCACTGCCAATCCCACTTCTTTATGGCTATTCAATCTTCCTGTGACACTTTAGAACTTTGCCAAAGGATCTGTGCCCAATGGTGAGGTTTGATCTTTGACTGGCAGATGGAGGCTATGGGCAATACAGACTTGTATGGCCCCCTCTTGTGCCACTGCCAACACCGTCCTGCTCTCCCTGGCTTGGTTAGGCACAAGTGTCTAATTCACTGCAAGGGCCATGAGTTTAAAATTTCCATTTTGTAACCATCCTAATTAACATCTGTACCTGATATGTTGGGTAGTCCTTTGCTAGTCCCCTATATTTCTTCCTAGGGCAGTAAAACTGAAGCCATCTGACATATACTGGCCCAGCGTATCCTTAGTCTCATGATCTCACCTCCTCTGAAGTCTCTTTTAATACTCAAATAGCTTTTTTAATACCTGCTCTATATATCACAATGCAATATATTCTTGGCTAACTGTGCTAGTGTGACTTCTCCAAGGGAAGGTTTCAAATAAAAAATGCCTGGATGGAGCAGATCTATGGAACCTGCTGAAAGTGTTTGGTTAGTGTTGGCTGATCCTGTGCCTCTTGAATGCAGTTACACAAGGGAGGTTTCCAAGACACAGGGAGCACTAAGGTGACCTACTAGTACTGATATTTTGCTAGTTGGTTTTTTGAACTCCAGAAAACCTGTGGGGTTTTTTTTCCCCTGTTTCTCAATTTCTCCACTTATAAACAGAAGGGTAACTAAAATCTACGAAGCCAGTTGGCTACAGTAAGATGTGAGCACCTGGGATAGAAGGTACAGCAGTTGGGGATTCACAGCAGAGTTTCTGCAGCTGTACACGTGCAATGAGCTCAGCTCTGCTGTCAGCTGGCACGAGGGACAGAGGGGACAAACTCATTGAGTCCTGAGATAGGAGAAGAAAAAAAAGTTCCTACTGAAATCCCTGTAAGAAAAAGTAATGCACAATTTAAAAGATGAAAGGGACATAAATGTATGTAAAGCGGCCAGGAGAAGAATAGATAAGCGTTGGCAGAGGATTAAATGAAAATTGTACACAGTCTAGTGTTTAAAATGAAAGGATTTATCAAGACTTAACTTTAGCACAGACTAGCAGCAGGTAGACTTTAAAAATAAAAAAGTTTGTGTGATGTAAAGAAATGCTGTATGTGCAGGAAGCAGCTCATGTCCAAGGAGCGTGTTGGCTTTTAGTATAAGTTAAAAAATAATATCAAAGAACAAGAAACAGAAATTTCACACTAGCTTTGAGAAACACCAAGGTATCTTCAGACAAGCTCTTTATAGACAGAGGCAAGATATCAGTACTTTCTCTTAGATTGCTTTCAGGCATCTTGATTCCAATAAAAATGCCAGAGCATAAATGGCTTCTTGTTACTTCTTTAGAGAGACCTGCAGAGCTTTTTGGCATGTGAACTTTTACCCAGGGATGAGAAAAACAAACCCAGGCTATTTGAGCTCCATACATTTCCCCTTCCCACTTTATCTGGAGGGTCTGGCTCCCCCCTGCTCCAGTGCAGAACCTCTCTGCCCAATAACTTTGCTTTACAAGAGGTTTCTCAACCTCTTTCGGGGTTGGTAGCTCTAGCTGACTTTTCTTTGGTTATTTTCTTGATCTGTGAGGAAGTACCACGTTCTTCCTTTTTGAATTAGAGCCACATAATCCTAAAACTAAAGAGCTGAAGCTTCTGTGAAACTGCAGAAAATAATGCAGCTTTGGAACAATGCAAGTTGTGAGCAAAAGATTGGAAAGGTTGTTTTATACCTACCTTATTGGAACAGACTAAAGCTGCACTTGTTTAAAGTTTTCCTAGTAGTAATAGACTGAGATGGTTCAGTTCTGACTGACCCTTGGACTCCATCAGCTCTGAGTATCTGGGTGCTACTGAAAGTTTTAACAGAACAGAGCACCCTGTCCTGATCAAGGGGAGGATCTGGAGGAACAATGTAGAGGAAGAAAGTCAGTGGTCACAGAGGGAAGTGTGCACATTGTTGGTCACTGGTCCTAGTGGACTCAAATTCTGGACAAATGTATGGATAAACTATTTGTGGAGTGCACTGTGTGTCCCCTGAGTGCAGAAGGTCTCCTAAGGTAGAAACAAAATGTTTCTTTACCAAGGAGATGAGAACAATTTAGCTCCTTGAGGTAATTTAGAAACTAAAAGCTAAAACCTCCCTTGGGAAGAGACTGTTTAGGAATAAAGGCATCGGCTAATTAGGCTTAATTGCATTGTCTTGGGACAAGTGATTTATTAGGCCAATCTAGACCCATGATGGGCCTGCAGGGGTGTGTTCTCAGATTCACCAACACAATGGCAAATATCCAAGAGCGTTTTTTAACTTTGGGCTGAGTCTCTGGGAGAAAAAAGAAAAAGAGAAAGGTTAATGTGCATTCACATCATCTATTCCTATTCTCATTTCTGCAGCTCTGTACGTCCTTTTATGTGGCTCCCCTGATTGTCTCCTTGTTCTCTGTCAAGCATTTTCTTGCTATCTCCCTTCTAAATCCTCCCTTGTAATTAAGCTGTATCTTCAAGCAATCTTGTTTCTTTTCTCATTATAAATAATCCTCTTATTCTTTCTTCCCTGAAGGTCTTCCCCTATGTTTTATCATCTTTGTCCTGGTTAGATTTTAAGGTGTTTGGGAGAGGAGCACTACGCCTCCTTGTAAACTCGTAGGACTCTGTACAAATAAACGTGCTGTGTGTCAAGTCCGTGTCAGCTATAGGACAGTTGGAATGTGTAAGTGGTGTGCTGTTTTCATTCCCTGTGTGTACTCACAGGCTATTTAGACCCTTACTCTTATTTTTGAAAGATCAAAACTTGAAATGGAGCATGTGTAAAATCAAAGGCACAGTTCCTGTAAAATTCCTCAGATATTTAAAGTCCTATTCAAAAAAAAACCCAAACAACCATGTTGTGCTGGACTGATTCCTGCTTTTCATGCCTGTTATCAAGACATCAGAATGCTGGGGTAAGTAAACAGAAGAACTTTGCTTCTATGAGTCATATCTCCTGCAAAATAGTATTTATAGCATATTTGGCTGCAGACATCTGCAGATATCTTGGGTGCAGATTTGCAGATTTTATGTATGTTTCAACCTTTGCCTGACAACTTGCTCTTTCTTTTGTCCAAAACTCCACCAAGAATGCAAAGAAATATAATTTAAAGCATGATACTTGCCATAGCCTTTTAAAAGGTCATTTATTTTAAGGCTGTTCAAATTCTTACCATAAGTGTTTAATGGTATTCATTCTTTAAGAATCACTTGCCTAACTCATAAGTTTACATGTGAGATCTGAGCAGATTCAAATTTCTCATGCACCTCTCCTCAACCACACTGATGGGACATACATCAGTCAACCTGCTCTGTCATGGCCCTTTCCCACTCCCAGCCTGGAAACGAGAGGGAGGTGGCCCTGTTCCTTACTGATGTGGCTTCCCATCTGCTGCCTCTAACTTCCCTCATCAGATGGTGTAAGACACAACGGCTTCAACACATGAAAGGAATCCAACAGGCTTAGCCTGATGGAAAGGTGAATGTAGCCTAGGGGCAACCCTCACATCCCCTTAACTAGCAAGGAAGAGATCCTGGGGCACTCCTCAGAGTCTGTATGGTGGCTGTGATTTTCTTTTTTTTTTTATAATTTCTTTTTCCTTGCACTTCAAAGGACTTGTGTTGTTAGCTGCCTGCTCTTTGTGCCTCCTTTCTCCACACTGAGATGGGTAGTTTTGAAAGCACTTTTCTGCTATGTCCTGGTTTTGCTCAACAAGAAGGCAGCAAGTTGGTTTCCTTCCTGCTGAATGAGCTTCCAGAGATGTAACACTTGAGCTGGTGTCACACACCTCTAACAAAATGGAAAGAAAAACCTCCTTTGCCTGCTTTTCTTTTTTTTTACTAAGCTGCAGAGACATTAATTATCACCCCTCTTATGCTTATCTCAATTTGTATGGTGCTATGTCCATCTCATGGAACCTTTTTCTGTTAGGGAGGAAAAAGTTTATTTTCAAAAGAAGCATCAAGCAAATCTTCTGTTTCCCCTAAGAGTTCCCTTACTTCTGTGCAGAAATGTGCTAGAAATAATGCAATTTTGCATTTGCATCTGGTAGAAAATCCAAAATTTGGATTTTCTACCAGATGCAAATCCAAAATTTTGGATTTTCTACCAGATGCAAATCAAAAATTTGGATTTTCTACCAGATGCAAATCCAAAATTTGGATTTTCTACCAGATGTTGTCTGTGTATTTGATCATTTTTCACTTTTCCCACTTTATATTCTCACTTTTGGTACTTTCTATGAAGCTTTCCTCCTAAGATTCTCATTTAAAGGTATAGTCTACACCCATCCTTTAAAAATGAGATTTGCTCATGCTTCTGTATTAGTTCATTAGCCCACAGTAGGGAATTGTTTCTAATTCTTTGTTACTGAATGTACTTGGAGATCACTGTATGCCTTGAAATTTCTCTAAGCTGAAAGTACCAGCAACAGTCATTATTCTGTTGTGCCATGAATACAGTTATATTCCCCCCACCATTTATGTCCTCTGGAGTATATTCCTGCAATTGTCAGTTACCAGTTCAGATGGGTGTCCTGCCCTGCATGTCTCCCAGAGGTATTTGTGTCCCTGTTAGGGCTGAATACCTCTCTGACTTGAGCCATGGCTCTGGGATCACACACACAACTCATATTGTGATTCATATCAGAGCCAGCACCTGATTCAAACCATAAGCATTTTTAAAGGTAATTGGAAGGTCATTGTCCAGGTTAAGGAGATAATTCAGCCTCTTTTTTCTTGCAAAGTTGGTATTCTGCATGCTGGGAGGATTGGGGAGGAGTGTGATGGTCACATTTCGCTCATTTTACTACATGTTCTTATTTCTTTCCACTTTTTCATGGGGTTTCTGGTCCTCATCCCTCCTCTCCTAGCTGAACTTTCATATCTCTAGCTCACAACCATTAGAAGATGGTCTTACCAGGACATCTATTTTTCAGTCATGTCTAGTTTGGTAATATCTCTTAGTCATATCTAGTTTATTTTCACCATTGATGTGGGCAAACTAGATTATTTCTTTTGTCCCCACACCAGCTTCTAGGTAAGTCAAGCAAGGCAAGTCCACAGCCTACTGTCCTTCACTTCTTGCCCACCTTCACACATCTTTCAGTCAGGAGCTTCTCTGAGACCTTCAAGGCATTTATTGTTGCTTGTTTATTTTAAGTCATTCTTCTTTGCATTTTCCATTTGGGAAATATTTATTTTCAGAGCTGTTTGCTTCTGACAGTAAATTGTTACTATTGCAGTCACTGCTCTACATTTGGTGCTGAAGTCATTGGCAGTGTTTGCTGGCAGTTATTTCTTGCTGCTTTCTATTGTGTGGAAACTATAGGGCAGCTTCAGCAATGTAGTGTTCTCAGGTGTCTGAGGAGCAGTTTCCAGTGTGATGCTGGGAAGCTCACTCTATCCTCTCTCTTCCCCTCCCTTTTCCTAGTTTCTCAGTCAGCAGGTCATCAAATCAGGGACTTAAACACATCAGTGCCACTGTTTTGGGATACCTGTATGTTCTTTCTGTCCCATGGCATGAAAAACAGCTCATCAGAGTGAAGAACTATTAATCTATTTAGCTGTGTACAGTTTAATGAGCAAATCCTAATAACTTCCTAATCTAGTTTTTCAACATCCTTCTGTTTTCAATTGACAGTTTTCTGATTTGACTTTCCAGCAGCCTATTGTAATCTGCACTGGGGGCTCCTGAACCACTGCTGGACCTCATGTCAAGCATATTTTTGGGCCCAAAATACTGGTGGTTTATGTGCTTCTGAAAACTAGGGCGACTATGGCTCTGTAAAGAGAAGTTCCCTATGTCACTTTTCTCTCATGTTCTGTAGTGCTGGATGAAATTACAGCTTCTTGAGGAGGGGCCCTTTAAAATAACTCTAAAGATTCCCATTTCTGCCCTCCTGTTCAGGTCATTTCATGACTAGCTCAGACTCAGAGCTCCTTTCTCCTCAAGTATTATGTAGTGTTAGCAAATGTTTTGTAACAAAAACTACTGGATTCTCTGGCAACTCTTCTGATACTTAAAACTTTTAATTCCATAAGTTTCAGCCACTGACATTATCAAAAAGGCCCACAAAACCAAAACCTTGTCTAAGAGCAGAGGTGATAACTCTTACATTTTAGCTAACAAGGATTCTTGTATGATAAAGGTCTTGCATTAATATTGTTTTTGAAATACAGTAATCACAGCAAAGTCCTGAGGAAGTGTAGCTTCCCAGGTCTTAAAATTTTTATCTTACAATTCAGCCAGATGCATGTATTATTTAGAAATCTATCTAGATATCATCTCAAGGATTCATTCAAGGGATTGAGGGTACTGTATAGTTCAGTAAATGCATCATAATAATCAAAACCATTCAAGTCTCCTTTAAGTCAGAATTCACATTTAAAAGTACCTCTAGGAGGGCTTGTTGCTTTTGCTGCTTGTTTAATTTAATCTATTTGAAACAGCCCAGAAAAAAAAAAAATCACTGAATTCTTAAAGGATGTAATATGCTTTTTTATCACCATAATATAATTGGGAACTATTCAATACTTTATAAAAATCACAGAGAACTTTATTAATATCTGTATGAGTAAATTGGCTCCCTGATTGATTTTTAATTTCTGGTGTTAGGCAGAATATTTGATTTCCCTTTACTAAATGTGCTAACATACTGTTGGCTGTATTCCCCCGATTCATATATCTGATATTTGGCTAGTGGAAGTGATGGATGAGTGCTTTGTGATAATAGTTGTTCCTAAGCTGATTTAACAGTTTTTAATTCAACTTCATTAGCCTTAGAGGGGCTGTTTTTTTGTGAGATCTTTTCCTGGGATTTAATTTAGGCTCTGATTTTTGTCTGCTGCTTGATCACACCTTTCTTTTGCCTGATCATGGCGAATGGAATTATCACCCTTCATCGCGAGCGCCTTAGAGGTTTGGCAGAGAGCTCTGTGCCACTCCAAGGCGCCCTGATTGGATTCTCAGCATTGCAGCCATTTCTCTTTCCCATGCCCTGATCACACCAACTTGTTTCCTGCTACAGAAGTGAACTCAATCTCCTTTTGTTTTGACCTGGAGGGGTAATATGGAGGGACACGTTGAAATTGGTATATTCCCACTTGTGTTGAGTCTGAAAGACTAACAAGGAAAAAAATCAATTCAAGAGGAGCGTGTGCACCCTCTATCTTCACATACCTATCAGCTGTAAATCACCTTGCACTTGATTGACCAAACAGCCTAGGTTTTTCATCCAAGAGTCTCTCTAATTGGGGCAATGGTTGCATTAAATTCCCCAAACTTGTAAAACAGCAAAGCTGAGGGAGCAGAGAGCTGCCTAGCTGCCTTTGGGGAAAGGGATGGTTACTCTTAATTTCACCTGTCACAGTTGCATAGTTAAGTAAGTGTCATTGTTTGGATTATGAAACTGTTTTTCAGGATCTTAGTCTTTGCTGTTAAGATTTGCTGCTAGGCAGAAAGGGAATTTAGCTATTTCTTAACCAAGGCAAGCCTCAAAATAGAGGAGAAAAATTGTCTCCCTTTAGATGGTACTGAAAATGCAAGCTACTTAATAGAAGAAAAATGTCATGCTATTAGCCTCTAATACAATCATATTACTTTGGTCTTTTGACAAAGTAAAGCCTCATTGATATTAAATATGAAAAGTTACTACTTTCACAGTAGCAACTTTTCATATAGAGTCTTGATTTTATTATTTTTTTTTCTCTGCTGAGTTCTAAGAGACTGGTCCATTAATAATGTATGGCATTGCTCACAAGGCACATATGCTTAATAATTAGGAAATATTTGTAATGAGTTGAAAAGGGTAAGGAAGGCTACAGTGCAAGTCCAAAACCGCAGAAGTCTGAGACTAATAATAACCTGGGCTTCAAAAGCTGTTCTAACAACAGATCCTACTTAAAATTAACAACAGGCATTGCATGGAATGGGATTATGAAAGAAGTCCCATCTTATTGTTTGGAATAAAGGATGTCTAAATAGATATGTGGGAGAGGGTTAAAAAAAAAGGCTTAAAATATAGATTCTGGCAATCTTGGAAAGGTTTTCTGAAGGAGACAGTGAGAGTTTGGTTTCCAAATATTGCTAGAGTCTAACAGGAGCTAGCTGCTGACTCCCTTAAACCCCCATACAAATCATAGCCCATATATATATGTGTGTGTGTATGTGTGTGTATATATATATATAAGTATAAAAATGAGCTATGAACTCCAAAGTGCACTCCACAACTGACAGCTTCACAGTATATGAAGAATTTCACCTCTGCAGGAGGATTAAAAATCTGTGAATTCTGCATTTTGGTGATGAAAGTGGGAGTCACTCTTCAATTACTCTTTCTTTTGATTAAACAGACCCCTCATCACCACACCAAATATTGCCTGAAATATTCTTCTCCCTTCCAGCGAGCTGTCAGCAGGGGAGTACCTGGGTCAGAGCAGGACCTCTCTGTGGTGTCCAGATGGAGAGGATGGATTTGCAGTGGAATAATAATGTCCATCCATTTGGGCTTCATTTTTGTTTCAGCAAAGCTGTAAAACCTTGCATGGGATTAAGCAGTAGACATTTTTTATTTTTTCTTGTTGTAAGTGCCAGTTAGGTGACATGGATCAAGAAAAATATTAAATTCTGGACTCAGCAGAAGCCTGACACTGGAAAGAGTTTTAGAGCCTGACGGAATAATTTGAGGAAAGGCTGAGGGAAGCAAAAAAGAAAACAGTGGCATCAGCCATTGCCTCCAAATCCCCTTTCCCTGTCTGCATTTTAAAAAATCTGGTCCAAAATACTCCAAGGAAATCTTTTTCCTCATTCTTACATGGTCCTCATTACTAAATGTGTGAACATGTTAACAAATATATTCTCACTACTCACGAGAGAGTTAGGGTGGCACTGAGCAGCATTTCTGGAGATAAGGGCTTCAGGCATGGCAAGACTAAATGACTCATCCACGATCAGACAAGTCTGTGATAGCAAAGAAAACAAACTCCTCCTCAAACTCTAATCACTCAGCTAACAATTTGCTATGTAAAGCATTGTTTTGGCTTCCACACCCCCTTTTTCTGTGGGTCTGTGTGCACAGTTTCATTCTTGCTATTTATTCTGGAGGTCAGCATTGAATCCAAGGAAGAAAAGATCATCTTCATGTGCTTGCAATATAATTAATGCTATAAAAAAGAAATGAAAATATAGATTTAAAAAAAAATGCAATTAGAAAACTGAACTCCAATGAATGCAGAGTAAAATATGAATGCTGTGCCCCTGCTGTTGAGCCTGGGGATCTCCTCTGTGCTGAGAGTTTGCAGAGTACTTTTTATAAATCCGTGAGAGTAAAGTGTCTTTGGGGAAGTGATACAACCATTTGTAAGAGTTTTCCTTCTGCAGTTGATTTTTGTCTGAATGCAGCTGCATCAGGAGATACAGGACTCAAGTCTTGGCATCTTTTACTGTCCGTATCGTGCTGCATGGAGCCCAGGACACTGGAGGCATTTACTTCAAGGCTTGGAATTAATTTTTCAGTTGAGCTGGAGATTTGTAGATGAATATAAGATTGCTGTAAGGTGCAAGAACAATATCCTTGGTCTGTACTTTTTTTTTTTTTTTTTTATCCTGCCCTTTGAAACATGAAAACTGGGCAAATCTGGACTCTTGGTGTGGCATAGTGATATGGTACCACCACGTTCTCCTAGGCAGCAGAATGATGATCAGACACAGTCAGATCTAGTTTGTTTCTAGATTCAGTCTGGCTCCAGCCTCCAGATTTTCCATACCTTTTGTAGTCTAATTCTAAAGACCTCATGAGAATTTTATTTCTTCATTTCCCACTAATGGAGTGATATTGGAGATGCAGTTAACCTCCATTCTCTAAGCCTGTGTCACACTGCACTGTGCCTCTTGGTTGTCTGTTACAGGTCTTAAGGGTGCCATGAGGAACAAGCACAGGGAATGGATGTGCTCTTCAACCAGCCAGTTGTGTCATGGACATGACAAGCCTCGGTGCTCGTCAGTAAACTGCCCCCCAACCCACGGGGACTTTGTTTCTCCTGTTAAGAGGAGTGAGCGAGTGGCAGGTGGTGTTCAGCTGCTGCCAGGGGATGAGTTTTTGGGCTTCTATTTTAATCACTTCTGAAGCACCTCAAACTCCTTCATACTTGCTGGAAATTGACATGTCTGTGATTCCACAACATATTCTTGGAAATGGTGTTTTCCTGCAGAAAGTGATCTATGATGGAAACCATCATGTATAGGGTGTCTTGTTGGAGCTGAAATTTCACTTGCACTTGCCAGTTAACTAGCATGCCATGCATGTTCCAGAAATGAGTGCTACTCTTGGACTCAATTCTTTCTGGAGTGCCATGTCATCAGAGGACTTGCTTTTCAAGACCCAGGATGGAATTCTGGGTGGTGACATGGGACACAGATATGTTTGTAGCCAGTCGGTGGTCGTTTCTACCATTGTAAGCACATAATTTTTGCCTTGGTGTGTCTCTGGGAGAGTTATGTAGTTGATCAGCCAGGCCTCTCCATATTTATATTTCAGCCATCGTCCTGGCTCAGCTTGTGCCAGAAAGAACTCTTACAAGAGGCATCGTGGCTCCTCAGACCTTAAAGACTGTAGCTTCTCCAACCCTGACAACAAGCACTACTGCCACTCACACTTCAGAGGCTGTGAGAAACTGAACTTGATTATTATTGGCCATTTAATTCCTTTTCCTGCACAAGGTTGCCTTTGCAACCATGACATAATATCTGCCCTCACAGAATCACAGAATATTAGGA
>VXBZ01012470.1:469137-487048 GCA_013399135.1 Heliornis fulica | reverse complement strand
TTTGTATAGTTATAAATGTTAATGAGGTCACCCCTCGGTCTCCTCTTCTCCAAGCTGAAGAGACCCATCTCCCTCAGCCTGTCCTCTGTGCCTTTAAGAAGTGAGTCTCCAAGAAGGATGACTTCTTCCCCTTAGGGCAGGTAAGTGATGTGCCCAGGAGATCTCTCTGCCTTCAGTGACCCCTGGTCCAGCTTCCCTTGCAGCCACTTTATTACCAGGCCAGATCACTTTCCTGCAGGGCCTCATATCTATTTCTCAGGTGATGCAGGCAAGGCAGGTGCTCGCTTTCTCCCCATGCCACCAACCCGTGTCCACTTATCTGCTTCATTTAGGTTTCTGGCTTCCACCTGCCTGGGACAGGGAACACAGTCCCCTTTATCCTGGATATTTCCCAGTGGATGCTCCCTGTGTTTCTTCTGCAGGGAGGGCAGTGCCTGGTTCCACTGACTATCCTCTGCCTCAGCCTCACTAACGCTCCCTGCCTGGTCCTCAATGGTGAGGGCCTCAGTTCTATTGTTAAGAGGCGCTTGGGAAGGAGCCATGGGCAAGGAGGTGGTTTTCAGTGTGACAAACTTTGAGAGCAGGGATACATCTCACTAACCACACTGTGCTGATTCTTACAAATAGCTTCAACAGCAGCATCAAAATTCAAAGAAATCTTTGCCAAAACCCAGAAGTGTTTGTAAAAATAAAGCAGCATGTGAATGAAGAGTTGAGCAGCCACCCAGAAGCCACATCAGCTGCCTCATGGACACAGTCTGCCCCAAAACTGCCTGTTTATGATTTAACTTAATCTGCAGTTTCATGAACATAGCATGCTTTGCTGGTATTTGCTCCTAATATAGATATAATCTGAGTAATGCATATGAATTTTCTAGATAATGGAGAGAAGGCAAACTGTTCCATGCCCAGTGAAGCTGGCAAGGGTAATATAAAGTGTTACTAATTTCACACTGCATTCCTGTAGCAGCTTTTCAGCGTGCCTTCTCATGGATCTAAAATGATTTCTCACACAGTATAATGACAGGATACTTCCAGCACATTACCCTGTACTGTAGAAGTTGGGCCACATTAATGGTATTTCCTTGTTTTCTGTATTACCACTCAAGCATTTATTTTATTTTTTTTTCCCCCCAAGAAGGGAAATGAGACCCATGTTGCTCCAGGCTGTAAATTATAAATGAGTAGCATGATCATCTGTAACTCAGAAGCAAAGGTCAAAGGAATTATTTTTTTATTATTATTTTTTCTATGTTCTTTATCTGGCTCTTCTTTGATGTTGCACTGCACATGCATCACGATCATTATATCCTGCACTCTTGCATCATTAATGTGACTACAAATGAGATGACTCAAGTTATGAACAATCAGTGCTTCAGTCTAATGCAGACAGATATGAAGGAGGAAAATGAGCTAGATAAAAATACTTATTGAAGGGACTATTCCCTGGTGTAAACGTGCTTAAAGGGAGTATGACTAAATGTGAAGATACAGTTCCTTTCTAGAGTAATTTTCCAACCCAGAAAATCTTTGTTCGTTCATTTGTAAAAATAAGAGAACATTTTGGGGTAAAAATAAGGAATTTGAAAGCCTTTTGGCAATATTTCATTATATGCCTACTTGTTTCATGAAACTGAGCTAGTAACAGTTTGCTTTCAATTTTATGTGGCACATTTAAAAACCGCTTTGGCGCATAGACTGGAAAGCTGTAGAATTCCCTGGGAAAGTCTCAATGCTGTCTAGCCACGAGGCCACAGCTTTTATTGGAGAAATGAGATAGAAGAATGAATTCTCTATTGTAAAAGTTATTTTCTGATAGAATTGATGTTGTAAGAACCCAGGCAATGCACATAAAACCCCACAGCTGATTCGGCAGTAAATTACTCTCCTTTTTGGTATTATTGTGGTGGGCTTCATGTTAGCTTTTGCTGCTGGATGGAGAGGTGTTTAGCCATAAAGGTGCTCTGGGAACATGGGAACACCACTGTCAAACAGCTTTGGGAGGTTGTGGGTACTTTGGACCAGCAGGAGGATGCCACCCATGCACGTACTGCAATCTGGCTATCATCTGTGTAACCGTTTTAGTAAGTGTGGTGTTAAGACAAATGTTCAGCCTGAAAATATTTATATGTGAAGGGTAGGGACCAGTCAAGCCTGGTCAAGACCTTCTCAAGGTTTAGAGTGGAATGTTGCCAAAATCAGACACTTTTCTCCCTAGATGCTTATTTTCAAAACACTTTGCAAAATGGGTTTTGTCTGCAATGAAAAGGTAGAACTCTCGAGTACTGGTGCTAACAAGTTTAAGGTATTTTTCAACACAAGCACATCATATAAAGATTTTCAGAGCCTTCCCCATTATGCATTTTGCAAAGATTATGGTTTGGAATTCAAAACCAATTTAGATCTTGGTGCCTTTGTTTTTGAAGCAGGAATAATCAAAATGGTGACTGCATTTTGAAATACTCATTTTGCATGCAGAGTAACAACTCTAATAAGAAATTTTACTGCAGTATCTTAATGTGTAGCTTTATTGCCTATTATTTTTAGTGAGCATTTATAAAGCCTTATGTTTGGGGTTTAACACCTTAGCTATTTCCCATCATAACAGGTTGAATTTTGGCATAGCAGTGGCAACCCTCATTTCAAAATTTTCACAGAAAATTGCAAAGAGTAAAACGCTAATTTGTAAAGATTTTTTGTTAACTTCCACACTTTGAAGCCTGTCAACTCAAATGTCAAATACTCTGACATCCATCTGGACCATTAGATCAATGAGAGTGTAGGACCAGAGCTGCCTCAAAGTGCACATCCTGCAGTGACACCTCTGAAGTTCTAGAACAGCCAAGAAAAAAAAAAAAAGAAAAAAACAAATTGTCAAAGTTATGGTAGGAAAGGGCAAGACAGCTAAAACTGTCTTTAAGAAAATCATTCATTCTGTCACTTTGGAAAAGAATTTTAAGGATGCTTTCTGTAGAACACAAGAGCTCTCAGTTCCCAGATGTAAGAAATCAAGCAGAGAAGGGAAGAGACCAGCGTGGTTGAGCAAGACCTGCTGGTCAAACTAAAGAACAAGAGACAGCTGCACAAGCAGTGCTAGCAGGGACAAGCAACCTGGGAAGAATATAGAGATGCTGTCCAGTTGTGTAGGGCTGGGGTCATGAAGATCAAAGCACAGCTGGAGCTGAACTTGGCAAGAGATGCAAAGAATAACAAGAAGGCCTTCTTCAGGGATGTCAACCAGAAAAGGAAGGTGAAAGAAAGGTGTACCTGCCCTGATGAATGAAAATGGTGACCTTGTATCAGCAGATGAGGAGAAGGCTGAGGTACACCCTTTCTTTGCCTTAACCTTCATTTGTGATAGCTCTCCTCACTCCTCCTGAGTCAGAGGACAGTATGATGGGGTAAAGGGGGTTAAACCCTTCCCAGTGTATGGGAAGATCAAGTATGTGACCACCTGAGGAACATGTACATATATCAGTCCATGGGACATGATGAGATGCATCCCTGAGGGAACTGGCTGATGTGGTTGCCAGACCACTCTCCATAATATATGAAAAGTCATGGCAGTCAGGGGAAGTCCCTGCTGACTGGAAGAAGGGCAACATTGCACCCATTTTTAAAAAGGATGATCCAGGGAACTACTGACCTGTCAGCCTCGTATCAGTGACTGGGAAGATTGTGGAACAGATCCTTCTAGAAACTATGTTAAGGCACATGGAAGACAAGAAGGTGATTCAAGACAAGAAGGTGATTCAGGACAGTCAGTGTGGCTTCAGCTTCACCAAGGGCAAATCCTGCCTGACCAATCTGGTGGCTTTCTGTGATAGGGTGACTGCATCAGCAGACACAGAATACCAATGGATGTCATCTATCTGGACTTCTGTAAAGCCTTGACACAGTCCTCCACAACATCCTTCTCTCTAAACTGGAGAGATACGGATTTGATGAGTGGACTGTTGGCTGAGATCAAGATGGAAACCTGTGACAAGTAGTGTCCCTCAGGGGTCTATACTGGGACCATAATTAATATCTTCATTAATGACATTGATGGTGATGTTGAGTGCACCCTCAGCAATTTCACAGATGACACCAAGCTCAGTGGTACAGTTGACAAGCCAGAAAGATGGGGTGTCATCCAAAGGGACCTGAACAAGCTGGAGAAGTGGAGACACGTGAACCTCATGAAGTTCAACAAGGTCAAGTGCAAGGTCCTGGACCTGGGTCAGGGCAATCCTTGTCACCAATACAGGCTGGGAGATGAAGTGATAGAGAGCAGCCCAACAGAGAAGAACTTGGGGGTGCTGGTGGATGAGAAGCTTGACATGAGCCAACAGTGTACAGTTGCAGCCCAGAAAACCAACCGTACCCTGGGCTGTATCAAAATGAGCATAGCCAACACGTCAAGGGAGTTAATTTTCCCCATCTACTCGACTCTTGTGAGACCCCACCTGGAATACTGTGTCCAGTTTTGGAGTCTCCAATATAGGAAGGACATGTTGCTGTTGGAGCAGGTCCAGAGGAGGCCACAAAGATGATTAGAGGGCTGGAGCATCTCTCCTGTGAAGACGGGATGAGAGAGTGGTTCAGCCTTTGAAGAGAAGACTCTGAGGTAATGTTATAATGGCCTTCCAGCCCCTGAGGGCCTACAAGAAAGCTGAGGGGGGACATTTTAGAAGGGCTTGTAGTGATAGGATGAGGGGGAATGGTATTAATTGGAAGTGGGTAGATTTAGATTGGATCTGAGGAAGAAATTCTTCCCTCAGAGGGTGGTGAGGCCCTGGCACAGAGTGCCCAGGGAAGTGGTGGCTGCCCCCTCCCTGGAGGGGTTCAAGGCCAAGTTGTATGGGGTCTTGAGCAGCCTGGTCTGGTGAAGGTGTCCCTGTTCATGGCAGGGTGTTGATACTTGATGATCTTTTCAGGGTCCCTTCCAGCTTGAACCATTCTGTGATTATATAAAAAGTTCTGAAATTTCACTTTCCAAGTGAGCATGGTGCTGCAGCACAGGTCTGGTTTTAAGCCAACTTCAGAATTAGCAAGTTTTGAGCTTTCAAAATGCAACCAGAGTGCTTTTCATGAGGCTCTACCTGGGTACTAGTCACATTGAGGTTTATTTTGTCTTTGGCTGTAGGATGTGGTCCAAATAGAACATAATATTGTTTTCCCCTTTCTACGGGGTAATAGTCCAAATGTTACATTTCTCATGGTTTTCTTCTTTCTTTTTTTTTTTTTTTTTTTTTCTTCCTGTTTAAAACTTTTGGAATTCATAGGATGTCTGTGCCATTGGCACTAGTAGTATGTTGTAGTAACGTGCAATGTTCAGGCTTTATACTAAAATGCTGTATGTATATTACACAGTTTACATTAAATAGCTGGAATATCTTTTATGATTCAAAGCATCAGTATCTGAGTCACTTGGGCAGAAGCTGCATTATACTTTATTTGGGGTATGTTCATTATGGCAGTGTAATATCTCATTTGAAATGAATGTATATTGCACTATTGATTTTCATGGGTCTTATAATAATAAAAACTTCACGCAGCAGTAAAGAAAAAAAACATACTTTTCTCTGTATACACTGTGTTTGGATGTAGCTCAAAGCTTTTCATAGAGCTAAACATAAAACCTATGTTGTTATACAGAAATACGAAGTGCTTTATTTTACACTATGCAGTATTCATATAACAAGTCTTTAACTCAAATGTGGTCTTAACTCTGAGGGCCTGAGCTCTTTCAAGCAAGTGCTTCTGCTTTAGAGAGGGGCAACACCTCTATTTTTACTCATTTACTTCCAGGAAGGCTGGAAGTTTCACTTAAAGACTTTTCACAATTACAAATTTGAAACTCTTTGCCAGGCTTCACTCCTAACACCTCTGCTACCTGGCACAGAGAAAACTGGGCAAAGCCTTGGAAGAAACAGTGGCCAATATGTCCAGTCCCAGGGACCTTAGAAGATTAGGAAGGAGTCTGTGATGGTGGCTTCCTAATGTTGTAATAGCACTGACACCCAGGAAATTTCAGGCAGCACTGACTTTATGAGCCACTGATTTGCCATGTTGAGAAGTAGAAAACCCAGGGGAGGTGGAGAGACACTCCTTGGTTTTGCAATATTGACTTTATCTGCAGTGCCTTGGGAGTTAGATGCTTCTGTGTATCCAGCTGCTTTGCAGAACTGTTTATAGTTGTGTCTTTGAGCATATTTTTGAGTGAAAAGGAGTTGAGTCACCAACCCTGGGTGTATTTAAAAGAGATGGTAGATGAGGTACTTCGGGATATGGTTTAGGAGGGAACAGGTATGGTTGGACTTGGTGATCTCAAAGGTCTTTTCCAACCTTGTGATTGTGTGAGTTTAAAACTTAGTGTCACCTTAAGCTACAAGCTTAGATAAATGATTTTCCAAGTAATTTATTTTTTTTTCTGGAGATGATCTTAAAAATTATTATTTTTTTAATTGAACTGGTTTAGTTTTTAAACTAAAGGAAATCTTTTGAATATTCAGTTCAGAAGAAGAAAAGTTACCTTGGAATTCACATGCTGTCTCACAGTAAGGAAAAGGCAATGCCTGAACCATCCTTCTGAGGACCTTTTTATCTGCTCTCTGTCACTAACTACTTTTTTGGGTGTAGCAAAGTCAGGTTTTATAACACCTTTTAGATCACCATATCCCTTAAACTAAGTTTAAAGGGGAAGGTTGAATTTAATGCCTTGGAAGAAAACAGCAGAAATATTTCTTTTCTATTTTTCATTTTGTGAAATGAATTCAGAAAAAATGGATATTGTTAGAAATCAATAGTTAATTGAAAGATGTGATACATTTTATCATTAGAGAGAAATTCATAAATAGTGTTATTAAGTTTTTAGTGCTAGCTATTCACAGAATTTTCTGCAATTTTAAGTCATTGTTAGAAATACAATGTATTATTAGAAATGTATGTATTTCTCAATCTTGTTTCTTAATTCTCAGTCTAAAAGATATTATAACAAGAGTGCTATTAATTTACTTTCTTTACAAAATCTTAGGCTAATTGGCTGGTGGGGACATGACTTCAAATCACGATTCCTCATGGAAAACAGTATGTACTGTTACACTCTTTATTGCACCTTATTTGATGTATTTATGTATAATCAGTTTCCAATTTATAGTGGTTTAAAGAGAAAGTTTAGAACTTATTTATATATTTAGAACCGTGCTTATGTTAAAGGTATTAAGCTAAGCTCACTCTAATATGTATTGTGATGGAGTTAACAAATGTGAGAACAAATTTGGGCTCTGGGTATGAGTGTCTGACTGCTTCTAGATATTCTGCTGAAATATCTTCAAAATGTGGATGCTGAATGTGGATGAAACTTTCAAAGTATCTCAGTGAATTAAACACATAAGTCTCTGAGGAGTGAGGAGTGCTATCTTTCACTTGGGAAATATCTTATTTTAGGATTAGTTCCACTGGAATTAATGAGAAATTGTATAAATAAAGGTAAGGTGACCTGACATCAGTCATGAAATACCACTGATGTTCCAGCATCAGGAAATCCCTTGCACTAGTGAAGGGATGGGTCATAAGCTAAAATGAAGTCTACTCTGACATAGCTAGGTATTTATTGGTCCAACATGAAACAAGGACTCCTTTCCAAATTTGACAGCTAGACTGTTCACCTCCATTTTTGAGTATGGCTGAGAGAGTATCCTGAGGGATAAGGAGGAGAAAGGGGCTTTTTGGTTTGATTGGTTGATTTGTTTTTTTACTGTATATTTAATTTTCTGTTGCAGCCCCTATTGAAATGACTTTGGCTGGAGAACACCTCTCTAATAGCCTCAGTCTGCTCCTTGTTTTCTGACCAAATGTAAGAGAGCAGCACTTTGGAAAGCCAAGAGGAGACACAAATTGCCTTGAAATGCTGTTAGAAGAAGAAAACCATTGTTTGTTCATTTCCATGGGCAGCTTCTAGTGAAGTTGGGGACAAGATCATTATAGAATTAGCCAGTCTGCTGTGCATGAAAAGCATCTTCCCCAGCATCCTCTTGTTCTGGTGTTGGAGCATGAAATATAAACGTTGACACAGAACTTACAGCGAGGCTTTATAGATTTATTAAATAGATTTGGAGAAATTTCACAGCCTGAAGTCTGTGCCACTTCTCTACGTGGCCTGAAGCTACACTCAGCTGCGTGTGCCATCTCCCACGTGTCTCGTCAGCTTAATAAAGTTGAGGAACGTGATTCCCCCGTTCGTGGCAGCACCGCGGCTCCGCACGAGCGTTGCCTCTGCTGACTTGGAATTTCTCTGGTTTGTGCCAGTGTTAAAAGGGATTCAAGTGTAAAGGTGGTTTTAACACACACCATTTAAACAAATTAATTGCAGTTCTCTAGTTCCCATGAAGCTGCTAATGAAGTCTGCTGCTGGATAAAATTTGGCTTCTCTCGAAGTTAAAAGTATTAGCTGTGAATAGATTACTATTTCCTTTTAATGACTGATTCCTACAGGCCACATTAGGAAAATATTTTATTGCATGAGGACAGACTCCAAGATAAGGTTCAGTCCATTAAAAGGAAGAAATCAAAAACACTAATATAAGTTATTCATTTTCCAGAATTACAACTAAGTGAAGGAATTAATGGATTTCGGTTATCGAATCCTCCAATTTTACTGGTCTGTGCTCTGCAAGCTAGTTTAGAGGTAAGTAATTGCTTTACTTTGAGCCTGAATTTAAGAGTATAAAAATATTAAATGAATGTTACACATATTACTGCTGTCTCCCTTAAAAAAATGGTAGCCAACCAAAATAATCTACAACACTGCAAGACCAAGGACTTTAAATATACTCATCCCTTCACTCTTCTTCTGAACTTTGCTGCCAGCCCCAGTATACTTCAGGTTTGCACCTCCAAGTTGGACCTCTAGCACTGTGTATGTCCTGGATTTTAGGGGCTCAGTGCAAACAGCATCTTTTCCCACAGAGAGACTCGGGTCTGGCCTCGGTGCAACTCATGCAAAGGATGTTTGAGATCTTCCTGGGAAAGAATCACATTTGGTCCCCTTGCTACAGAAAAGACAATGAGGTGCTGTATCATATCCAGAGAAGGACAATGAGGTTGGTGAAGGGGCTGGAGAATAAATGTGATGAGGATTGGCTGAGGGAACTGGGGTTGTTTAGCCTGGAGAAGGTTGAGGGGAGACCTAATTGCTCTCTACAACTACCTGAATGGAGGGTGTGGAGAGTCAGGGGCTGACATTTTTTCCTTGGTGATGAGTGATAGAACGAGAGGAAATGGTGACAAATTACACCAGGGGATATTTAGATTGGATATTAGGAAAACTTGTTCCCAGAGAGGGCTGTCAGGAATTGGAATGGGCTGCCCAGGGAAGCGGTGGTGTCTCTATCCCTGGAGTTATTTAAAAGAAGGTTTGATGTGGTGATAAGGGACATGGTTTAATAGTGGATCATGGTTAGTGTGATGATTGGACTTGAGGATTTGAAGGGTCCCTTCCAACCAAGACAATTCTATGATTCTATAAGTCTAATAATTTGCATCTAGAGTTGCTTCTCATACACTTCTCTGGGTAAAACAGGCTTAACTCCTTTCTGAAAGAAAATAGATGTGGCCACTGGGTGTCCTGGCATCTATATAGAACCAGCTGCTCAAGGAACAGGTCATCTTCTGTAACCCTGTTTATTAGAAACAGAAAAGATGGCAGCTGTTGGTGAATGCTTCCTAAAAGGGGAATTCATAAGTGTGGTACAGCTCCAGATTGGGTTGTGTTTACTCTCTTTGTTAGTTTTTAGTGGCCAAAGCAGAGCCACGTTTATGACCCATATCCATGTGAATCACTGACACCATGACCATGGAAAGGCCATCTTGCCATACAGAGTGAATCCCTGCCAACCTAGGAAGGGGTGACCTGTGTTCTGAAAGCCCTCTGTCCTCCTTGAAGAGCACAGTCCAGCTCTATCTGAAGGCATGCAGCTGTCCTCAAAGCACCTTGCATCATGCTGTGTGTCATATCAATTTATAGCAGCATTTCTCTTATGGATGGTTCACCCCTGGAACACAGGACTCCAGGTCTTTGCAGCTCAAAAGGTTGGTTTTACATAGATTTTCCTACTATGAGTTACATATGCTACATATGTCAAATTTTTTCCTAAGATGCTTTTCAAGCCAGCCTTGATTAACAAGAATTTGCCATCAACACAAATGGGAGAATTTTATTTCTGCTAGAGTTAGCACCATCAGTGCTAGTGTAAGAGCAAAGCTGGTGCTAGAACAAAGGGCAGTGTCCATACACTGTATGTCCCTCATCTTTATTTACTGAGAAAAACAGTGTCTTAAGCAAACAAACTCAGAAAATCACCAATTGTGTTCTCTCCAGTTTACGTGTAATGCTGAAGGACTGCAAAGGGCACGGCAATGCCTCTTGTTCTGCCTGACAATTTATTTTGTTAGCCCTTAAACATCCAATATATTTTTTTAAACTTTATGTGACCTTCGAGATAAGCTGAAAGCTATTCTGCTATGACCCAGATTGTCAGTGCTCCAGTTTGTGTGGGTTGATGTCATTTAGCCCACTGCAGGGAGCCTCGAACAATGAGGGCTGAGCTGTTTCCATCGCCTCCCCTTTCTGTGCCTGCATTACCTTTTGGCACAGCCAGGATTTCCCAGTGCTAATTGCTCTAATACAGTGGAAAACAAAATAGTTTTCATGTCTGGCAAGAGATGGCTAGTGAAATTGCATGCCACCTTCACTGGGACACATTAAGCAGAAGGCAGTGTTTCCAATGGAAACAATGGAGACTGCAAGTGTTAATGCATGTTATTCCTCAATAATGCTTAAAGTGACTGTTATGGTGGTAGCTTCTCCCTTTTATGGAAAAAAGGGGGAGAGCTATATGACCACATTTAAAAGATCTTTTCCCCAAATTTCACCCAGGAGACCAAATATTTCTTGCACAAAGCCTGAGCAGACAGATTTTTTTTGCATGCAGCCTAAGGAGATCCATCCCTCATCCTGCTGCAAAGCCCAGAGGGATAGGAGACAGCTCCATTTCACCTCCAGTAATGTGCCTTTGAGTCGTGTGTACGCTCTGCTGGACTGTGTGGTGAGGGAAGCACCTCCAGATTTTTGTTGACCTGTGCAAGTCCTGACTGCTGGTGGCTCTGGTCCCGGTCACATTCATTTCTGTGACTGCACTGTCTCTGTGCAGTGACAGTTTTACAGCAGCCATGTTCTTTTTCACAGAGAAATCATATAGGGACTTTCAGTTTTATGTAGTGTCTATAATACCACTGAGTAATACTTGGGGTATTCTACAAAAACCTCATGCTCAGGTGCTGCTGGGAACCAGATCTTGTCTTTTGAGTAGGAATTCTCAATTACTTCTTTATACACTCTGACAGGTTATGATATAAATAATCTTAAGCATGCTTCTCCTACAGTGTGGAGCAGTGATTTCTTGGGGGTGAAGGTCATGGGTTTTCATACAGGACCACTCCCTCACCTCTGACTTTGCAGCTGCAGCCAGTGGAGGCATATTTGTCCATGAGCAGCTCTATGGCATTTATGTGCCAGTATCTAATTCAAAGTGACTGCCGGGTGCTTGCAGATCTATATCATGTCATCTTTCCCTGAAGCTACTTGCACGGGGAGACAAGGGAGGTTTAGGGAAAGGCGGGGGTGAATTGTTTCTGGGGCCACATTTTCTATTGTTCCTTGTAACTGAGCCTTTCCAGAGCACAAGCAGAAGCTTCTGTGCCTTCTCCTGCTCCCGGTCTCTCCTGCCACGTTGTTTGTTGTTCTTTGTCTGGCAAAGTCATACAGTCGTTTTTAAGTAATCACTTTTGCATGTTTTACAACATTCTGAGCCTTAACTCTGCCTGTACAGGACTTGAAGCTGTAAAGTATATATGTTAGTATAAATATGTCAAAGACAAGGGTTTGTAGATCAGTCATGATGTTTCAGTCTTGACCCTTGGCTTACATAACTGCAGGTATGTACCAGGAAAAGCTTGTTTGTAGTTTTTGAGTTCCAGGCAAGTTTACCAAATGAATAGAGAATTAATAGTTCCTCTTCAGATATGAGGAAGAATGGTTTTGTATGCAAGTGAATTTATGCAGATAGAATATGAATAAAACTTTAACAGTAGACAGAAATTATATATTCATGATTTAAAGACATTATGTATAGTGATATTATCTGATATTATTACTTGGTTCCAATGATAGTATTTACAGAGAAATCTACCTAGCAAAGTAAGAATGACAGAGTTTGGTCCCCATGTAACCACAATTAAGTTATTAAAAAAGCTCAGACACAGCCTTAGTCATCCTTACTTCCTTTTTATTTAATCAATCCATTGCTTTAAATTATTATAGGTTTTTGCTCAAACTACAATGAAAGCATTGAGAAAGAAATCTGTTCTACTCACTGGTTACTTGGAATACCTGATAAAGCATTACTACAATGAAGATAAAACAAATCCAGAGAAGCCCTTTGTAAAAATAATCACACCATCTCAGATTGAAGAAAGAGGTTGCCAACTCACACTGTCTTTTTCCCTTCCGATCAAATCTGTGTTCAAAGAGCTGGAGAAAAGAGGAGTAGCTGTGAGTAAATCAAACCTTCTTATTCTCTGTTTTGTAAGCCATACTAAAGTACTAACCTTAGCAGTCTTGGAAAAGGTGAAAAAACAGTGGGAATGATGAAATTTGCTTACATAATGTCTTCAATCTAATAAGTAGAGTTATAAGTTATTTAGTGAGTCTATATATTATTCTTTATTGCTTTATTTTTTATAGTTCTGTGAGTAGCACCCAAGAGTTACTACTGTGAGCAGAGCTACTTCATGGGTGCATTATGGTGGGAGGCTTTGAAGCTGATGATCTGATCAGGAAAGATAGGAGGAAAAAAAACCCCAAACCACAAATTACTGGAAAATATGAGTATGTTGGAGCTGCTCTTTGCAACGCAATGTTTGCACGAGCTCTTTCTCTCAATGTGGTTGTCCAGGCTGCCTGGTGCAGGTCCAGGCATGAGACCAGAGACTGCAAAGAGAAGGTCTGTGCCATGCTGAGCTGCTGGCAGTCAGCAGTGCTCAGGTGGTGCTCACCATCCTCACCATCACAGCTCACACATCCACAGTCCAGCGATGACAAGGAGCTCTGAACATCCACCAGTCCCGTTCCTCATCTGTAAATGGCCAAACCCTTGCATTTTGCAAGTTATTGAGGTGACAAAGTTAAATAGGTGTCATTTATTTAGAGAGGTGTTACAGGACTCTGAAAAAGAGGCCACTGAATGGCAGTGCCATGTAACAGCACGGCTACTAGCGAGCACTACTCAAAAAGAATAAAAGCTAAATTTAAGGCTACATATCTCATGATTTGAAGTGCTGGGAGGTGAGACTGATAACATAATGCCATATTAATGATATATGAGTTCTATTTCTGCTGGTGACTTGTGTCCCCAAAGGACAACTCTTCTAGTCCAAATATGCTGCTGTTTTGGTGCTGCCAGGGAATTCCAGGAATTGCTGCTTTTAAGAGGGCACAAGGCCTGTTGGCTTGTCTTTAGTGAGGCAGTAATGTGCTTCAAGTATGAGACATTATTCTATTCAGCAAAATGTTCAAAGGGTAGAAGAAAAATACTGCAAGCCCTGCAACATTACTTGTACCTGTAGTACAAGCAGGCGTCTGTCCTGAGGCGGCTTGGTTGTCACCTATGTGCCTCTTTGGTTGTGTATTGCTATAGGCACTAAGGTGAATTGTGGAGATATGTAGCTGGTTTGGATATGTAGCTGTACCTCAATAACACTGATAGAATCCTGCCCATCCTGACCCACTTGCATCTTTTTTTTTTAGGCAAACCACTACTCTTCTTGCTATGTTCTTCACAATAATGCTCCTCACAGTAGTTTCTCGTGGGTCCCAAAGTTTTTAAATGTGTCTCCTTGTTGGCCTAGTCCTTCTTCCTTGAAGAGAAAGATGACATTTTAAAATGTAGTGTGCAATAAGTATGAAGTGACCTGAATTTACTAAGCATTCCCTTTCTGTTTTACAGTGCGACATGAGAGAACCAAATGCTCTTCGCATCGCCCCAGTTCCTCTCTACAATTCTTTCCATGATGTGCACAGATTTATTGAAATACTGGGATCTGCAATTACATCTTCAAAACAAACAGCAAACAATACTGTGCTATCTGGTTCTTATTGATGGCTCAGCTGTATCTTTTAATCTATTTCTGACTAAGATGCATTTATCCCGCTGAGCGATTCTTTGCTTTGAGTAGACTGAGCTATATCCCATGCAATTTGCAAAAAAACGACTGTGCTTGAATAGTTATTTACAATGGACATAGTTTTATTAAAGCTCATATTTCCACTCTGCTTTGACTTCAACTTCATGAATTAATATGCTTTGTATGTTTTAATGGGGCTTTTCTTAAACATTTTATGTAGTTTTATTACGTTAGCTTTGAGAAGCATGGAAGAACTGCTATCAACTAGAACAGGAATGAAAAAATATCCTTCTTTATTATAAAAATGAGGCATAATAAAAAGTAGAAAGTTGACAAATCAGCAGCAGTTAAACAATACAGACCAATTTAAGTTTTTACTTTATTAATTCTATCTGTAATACATTCTATATTTAAAAAGTAAAAGTTGAACAATTAGCTGCTTAAAAGCTGCTAACTGCTGCACACTGAATTGTTCAAAGGGCCCAACATTTTAAGATTCCAATTTGGTTAATGATTTAATTGAAGGATGGATTTAATTGAAGAATGGACTTACATTGCAGATACCTTCTCTGGTGTGATACAGTTGGCTAAACCAAGATGGTTACTGCTTATTTTTTGAGGTAGTCATCTTAGAGATGATATGCTTGAGAAACCTGGGAACAATTTTAAATCTGTGTAAGCCAGTGTCGAGGGCTGTACGAGCATTTACTGTAGTTTTAACATGGCTTACTTTGGATTAGGCAAAATGAACTCTGAACTGGTTTAGCAACATCAAAGTGTTTCATTTTAACTTATAGTGTGGTCCAAATTTTTAGATATTTGCACTAGACAGCTAAAAGAAATGAAAGTAAACTGCTTACATTTGAACAACACTTTGCCCAGAGCTGTCTTAAGAAATAAATAATACCTGGGCATAAATGGCAACTAAGAGCCTGAGTCTGTAGCAATTCAGCATTCAGAAACCCTTTTTCAATGATGAACTAAAAATTTCTCTCTGATGAAATCCAACGTGTCAGATTTTTGGTGTGAAACTCTGAGAAAATGACTTCTGATAGCACTTTTTATTCTACTTCAAGGGCAAGAAAAGATTTGAGGGAAGAAGTGAGGCCTCCTCCATTTTGGTTCAAAGGCATTTGAACCATTTGAATTTCCTGGTCCAAATTTTCACACTCCCTGGGAGTCTCCTGCAGCTCAGGGAAACCCAAAAGCCTTCACAGTGTCCACCTGTGCTTCACAATTCCCCAAAGATAGGTAGTTTTGAAGTCCTTGCTTCAGTAAAAGCTATTCTATTGGTTGCAGTTTGTAGGGGAAAGATGGGAGAACTGCAAATCAATTATTTGTTGGTATTTTTAGCACCTGTGAAGAGTAAGAGCTGCTCCTTTAACTAGGATATTGTTAGAAAGAATAGCACTGCAGTCTTAATCAGTTGGAAAGCTCTGGCTCACTCAAGAGGTTTTGATTACACTGACGTCATTACTTTTTAATTCCACTGAGTCTGGATAACTGTACTGCAGACCAGGTATCTGAGCTTCAGGGATGGTGGCTTTGTAGTTCTGCTTACATCTGCAGCATAGCTACTTTCATCTGTCAAGTGGCACAATCTTGGGGAAGGACCATTTTCCATAACGTGACTGTTGATGGAATAAGCATTGAGTATAAAGTTCTGACTGTCTATAGCTTTGAAAGGGTTTGAATTCACTGCCAGTACCTCTGAGGCCCTTGTGCTGCTGTGCAGCTCTGGCTAACAGTCACTTATTGTTTCCCTATAAAGTTAGGCAAGCTTAATATAAATCCAGATGTGACACTGGGTCATAGTACAATACACCTTATTTTGATATCAGCTGAACCCTGGTTGTGTGAAAAACCCAGGAAGAGTAAGAACCTCAAAATCTCTTTCTAAATAGCACCTATACATCAAGTTTGGACTAGCTCTCACGGAAACTACAGGGAGATAAATGGTGAATTTTGAGGTCACAGTTTGGCACCTGCATTAAATTCAGGAGCTGTGAAAACAATTCATTGTGTCTCCAAGGAGAGTGAACCACATAAACTAGGTAAAGTACTTACTGAATCTGTACAGTCCAGGTTTTGAAAAATAACAGATTATTAAGTGTTTATTAATATCTGTTTGGTATTTTTAAGTAACAGTTCAGGGAACTAGTACAAATTTGACTTTATAAACAAGCATTTGTGTTCCATTTGATGGATTTGACTAAATTCATTGAGTCAAAACACACTTATTTCAATCTTTCTGAATTACTTTCTTTCACCTTTGAGCTGTGAAGATAAACACAAAACCTCCTGGCTTTTATAGGTGTATATATATATATTTATATATACACATTCAGAAAACCATTTCCAAAGAGTGAGGGAAGTCTATATTGCATTTTACTGAAATAAAATTGTAGCATAAGCACCAGCTTCACATGGGCTTTCCTTACTTGTAGTAAAAGTTTTGCAAAATGAATAATACTGAAAGTTAACATTAGGTGTCAGTATTTTACATATTATTTAGTGACAGCATATCAAGTGAAAGAGCTTCTGTGAAAATAAATAATAAAGTATTACAGTCTGCTTTTGCAAATGCTCTAAGTTATTATGGCTAGATTAATATAAAGAATAATTATGTGTGAAATAATTAATTGTATATACCCCGAATGCTTCTTGCTAGTTACATCTCTGATTTAAAATTCAGTATTAAGTGCTACTGCTTTTTAATTGCGATAACATTTAGTTCTTGGATTGTCTGAAGAAATTACATTTTTAAATTAAACTGCAGGATATGAGTGTCTGCAGATGACAGAAAATTGATATCCAGGTAGAGTGATAAAATGCCTATAAAGTGAAGAATATAAACGTGACTGTGTAGATACCTCATTGTATGTGATCTCTACACAATTCAATACTTTACACTTCTCTCAAATTCACTGTAACTGTTGAAATATTGAGGGGAAAATACTATAGGATCCATTTGTGCATTATTTTATCCTGTTTCGCAGCATTAAGCTTATAGAGAAGGCAAGGTTATCTTCCACAAGCAGAAAAGGATGATTTTGTTTTCCAAAGGAACAGGACACTACAAGTGAAGAAAACCATATGAGATACAGTTATTTTACCACGTGAGCTTGTTGCATGAGTGGAAAAGATATAACTTATTTGAAGAGCTTAAGATGCAGAACTATGGGAGCCCCTTTAGTCTGACAACTGCAGAATCCACCTTGCAGAGTACTTGAGAAGGGTAGATTAAGAAGGAAAGACAAAAAGAGAGTTAAGTGAGGGAAAACCCAACATAATCTGTCCCTGTAAAATGTTGATGGAAGATAATGAAATAAAATAGTTAACTTTAAAGCTATGTTATTTCATGTTACAGTCTAGCTCCCACAGACAACTGGGTACAGGTGGGAATTCCCTGTGAAATTCCAGCTCCAGGGGTTGGGATGTGCCTTGGTGGTGTTTAGAAAGGTGAAAACAAGCATCTATGGCTAAACACACAGAGGGGTGTAGATATCTACACACAGGATGTGTCGATATCAAAGCTGTGGCAGCAAGACAATGAAGACATGGCTGAGGTAGGTGTCTTACTTCATATACTCACTCATAAAACCCTCTTGAAATTCTCATGATCTAAGGTGTGTCAGAGGGACCTGACCTGCTCATTAAAAACTTCATTGAGTTCCCACCTGAA
>VXBZ01012470.1:435091-468768 GCA_013399135.1 Heliornis fulica | reverse complement strand
CTTTTTTTTTTTTTTAACTTTTTTTTTTCTTCTCCCCTGGATATTTTGCTAACATTAAGAGGATCTACTGAACTTCAACAAAATGAAGGAGCTGCAACTTCTAGCAAAACAAATGTCTTCCATCCAGCCTGGAAGGAGGACTTAGAAATGCTGAATGAGAGTCCATGCTGTAAGTAAACTTCTGTAGTTATTTTGCTTCAGAGCTAGCTACAAACCATTTAAAATTCCAGGCAGCTGCAATACTGTATTTCACCAATAAAGAGTTCATTAGATCTTTTTTCTCTCTGACATTTACATCTAGTCCTGAGTACATGTTAATACTCCAAGGTATGAATTTCAAAGTTCCCTTTATCTTTGTGTACAGTTTTAAGCAATTAATCAAATGATAAAAAATAGCTTTAAAAATAAGAAACGAATTGTGAATTTAAAGTATGGGTTCAAAAATTGCTACATTATAATTTGTGGAGGGCAGGGCCTCTTATCAACTGAGCTAAGTGCAAAAGTTCTTTTTTGTTTTAAATATTTTTTTAAACTTACATTTTATTTGAGGATTTTGAAGGGATCGTCAAATTGTTAAAACATCACCAAGTCATATATCCAGGAGAGTTCTTTCTCCTAGGAGGCTACATCAAAGTGGGAGAGACATAGAAAAATCATTATTTCATATGTTCAAAATGACTCCCATGTGGGGGCAAGATTTATGCAGGCTTCTGAAATAAGCATGGGGGCAAGCAGCACTGAAAGCCCTTCATTTGAAATGAAAGCCAATGGCAGTCTTATCATCACAGGGCCAGGTATAAATATGAAGAGACATATATAGGAAAACTTTTTCAGTCCTTTCTTCATACCAAAGCACATTCTGAATGAAAGAAAGCACCTGAGAGCAAGAGATATCACTGCTGCTTGCAAGGAATTGCGCTTTCTGGGATGCCACCTGCCCGGTGGAGTATAGATTGTGTAGATATCCATATACATTCTAGCTCAGGGTCTCACCAGGTTCCCTGATGCTGCAGACACTGTATTTAGAGGGACGGATTTTGTTCCATGTTTGTGGTAGTAGAGCCTCGTGGGTCTAATTTAAAGCTTTGCTACTCTGCAAATGTTCCTGGTGCCTCAGTTTACCATCCAGGATGCCTGCAAATTCAATGTTACTTGACCATAAGGTATTAGGAACTGGAAACTACTAGAATGAATTCTGTAATTACTGACCTATAATATATTATTTATTTTAGCAGTGAGGAATGTCAGACATACCTCTGACATATTGGCATTAAGTTTTTAATGAGTGTTTTATTCAAATTTCTACCTGTGAGGTAAAAGGAAATTTTCTAAAATTTTCATGTTTCAGACAAGACATAGATGCAGTTTTAATGCCTTAGCAGAAACATTATGCAAAATGTTTAAATGCTCTTGTGTGCAGTACTGAATTGAAAAAATTGAAAACACTGTGGTCAAGAGGCGTAAGAGTCTGCCAATTTCTACCTTCTTAGATATAGTAACACTATAAGTAACTTTTGAACATGTGGACATTTCTTTTTTAAGGATGCTCCTAGGCTTTTCTGTACCACTGCTTCCTACAGAGAAAATATGTTGAAGGCCTCTTTGGAGAAATTGTGAGTGAAAAGTCCAGATTGACCTGCTTCTGAGTTTGCTTAATTGCCTCTGAAAGGACTAATCCTGTAAAGACTGAATTTCTCTTATCACTGAGACTGTAAAAGATAGTTTTGATGTGACAGCTGTATAACGTAGAATCTACCAGTACAAGACTCTGGTTATGTGTAGAGAAAGAGAAAATTATTTTTGGCAAAAGAAATGAAAGGCCTCCATCAACTGATTGGTCAGGTCCAATTACCCCAAGAGCAGGGGTATTCATCCAGCCTCAGCCCACAGCACATGCCCTTCACTTTAGACAGTGATTACAAGTCTAAACATGGCTCTGATTACCCTTTAGTACCCCTTCATTTTCTTCTTTAGGGTTTGCCAATAATGGTGAGCTTCTTCACTTTAAGAATTTGAGGTTTCTAACAGTGAGGGTGTAATATAATGGTTAACAATAGAAATTTCTTTACAATGGGCCATCTGAAAAGTTCTTCAGCACATTAGCTTGGAAAAATGTTTCGTGTACTAGAGTGGGGAAGCTGAAGGGCTGACCCTTCGTGATCCAGGGCCAAAGATGTGGTTTGAACAGCCAAATGATGTGGTCCTGAGTAGCCAAATCAAAGAAAGTATTGAGAAAACATCCCTAGTATATTCCAACTGCATCAAACCCAGCAATAAGTAAAACAGTAATAGTTATAGTAGTGGAAAAGTGCATGGTGGAACCATCAGCCTTACTAAGAAGATCTCACTGATGGGACCATGACTGTAGGAGCAGCATCCTTGCATACTGCACCTGTGTCATCCTAAGTTTCATCTGTGGTTGAAAGAGCTTGAATTAGATACAGTAAACTCCTGGATCAAAGCAGGAGTGACAATTGCAGACAAATGTCTGCATTTTGGAAAGAAATTACTCCCAAATTCTCAAATTTAACTAATATATCAAATACTATTGCTCAGTATCAGATATGGATGAAGGATAACGCTATAGGTCAATTTTTGAAAGATTCTAAATTCTCTGGAGGTATGGATTTAGCATGTGATTGCTTCATTTCCATTAGTATTCTTATTTTATTCACACTTTCTTGCCTTAACTGGATATTAAAACTGAAGTGATAAAATATCAGAAAAAGTATGAATCACCAAAATTACACGCTGAAGTCTGTTATCTTGACATTTTTCTGAATGAATATTGAAATGCTTAGCAAAAAAAGATCTTGAAGTTCCTCCATCAGTAATCAGACCCAGACTTCACCAGAAAAAAAATTCTTTTTATATTTAGTTATGAAAGCATACTCTTAATTATAATGATGTTCATTAAAACAAATGTCTTGAAAGACTACTATTTTTAATTCAAAGGCTTTTTTTTTAAACATCTGAAGAAACCCCTAATATACAATAAATCTATCCTGGAAAAATATTAGACAGAAAATCATGCCAACTGATTGTATATGTTATATATGTGCATTGATAAGTGTGCATATGTGTGTTCTTCTTCAGAGAATTAAGAGGTTTGGTTCTGTCTTCTATTTTTCACATTTATAGAGGTATAAGAAGTGGTTTCATTTGCTGAAATCAAATATTCAATGAAAACAAAGGCGTTAGCTCTGAAACAAGACATCAGTTTTGCATGGCTATAGATCCTTTGAACTTGGATGACATTGTCTCTGGGGACAAGATGTTTGATGAGTTTTATACTTTAAAGCCATTAGTAGGAAAAAAATTAGTCCAGAATCTTTTCCTGTATGACAGGAAAAAGAAAAAATAAAAATTCACTCTTCAAAAGATGTGTAAGGAAAAAAATGATGTCATTTTCTCTTTCCCTTAAGTACCTTTCCTTCAGATGCCTATATTGGAAGAGGCTCAACAGCCATGAATTTCATGGCTTATGCTCCTCCTGATCTGGGCATTTATGTCCTCTCTGCACAGATTATTGAGGAGCCAAAACCCCCCACCCTTAGAATGCAAGGATAAAGGGATCTATGGGTGAAAAACATCAGTGACTATTTTTAATCTATTAATTTAATATAATGAACATAATGATTTGTGTAAAATTACGTTACCCCTGTTATATGCCAAATCTGTTAAGAACAGCTGCTTTGCATTCAGTATATCATAATGACACACACTGTGGAGTTATAATGTTTAATTTTATTTTTTTCTTTCATTAAGGTCCTATTTTAGATTTGCAAGCTTGTGCATGAGGGGAGAAGGGCTGGTGCCTCCATCACACTGTTGCTGTGAAAGGTTATAAAAAAGAACTCCTTGGCTCAGTGAAGAAATGACTAATGAGTACAATTTGGGTTTGCAGATCTTGTTCCAAGAGTAGAATAAACCAGGATTAAAAAAAAGTGTCATGGAAAATACTTTTCCCCACAGGTGTAATGTTCAACACATGTTTTCTCAGAAGAGCTAGAAGAGATGATATAAGCCTGAAATCAAAGTGACCTGATAACAGAGGTGGGTGGGTGGACTAGAGGGACTTCAATTGAGTCTTTATAAATGCACAGTCACTGCAGCAGAGATGAAGTTCTGCTGACACTCCTGTCCAAGTGCATGGTGAGAGTGGGGGCTGCTGCCTGCAGTGCCACACCCAATATAACCCTATTTTAACTTCAACTCCCTCTTTCCTACATCCAAAATACTCTTAAAACTCTAAAAGTATCTCCTAACCCTAAACACCCCTACCCTTTAGAACTGTTGATACCCTCTGTCCTATCACAGAGCTCATCTGGACTGATAGAAATAGTGGCTCTGAATGAATACTTTTCCCAGCTCACAAGGTATAATTCAGGCTAATAAGAATTTAGCATTGTAATATTTTTGCTAAATGCACCCTCACACCAGGCAAGAGTGGAAATGTTGTAAACTGGCACTAGGCACTTGTTATCATGGTGAAAAGATAATTTGTCTGTGATAACTTACACAGGTCACTGCAGCATCAAGGTATGGCAATGCTGTGTCCCTGTTAAGTTTGGCAGATATAGAATAATAAGGGGATCATAAAAGTAAGATTACAAGCGTGAATCAGAGGAAAGGGGAGGACAAGAGTGGTCTTGAGAAACAAGGGAAAAGGAAGTACATGACTTCAGAGACCACACGCTACAGAGATTAGAAGGAACCGAAAAACTGGAACAATCTCAAAAGCTGTCCAATGAAGGCTGTCAGTTTTCTGGTTTTTGTCTGCTTGAAGCAAGCTGAAATGAAATGAACTTGTGTGGATGTGCCAGAGTGGTCTGAGTAACGATTTCCTTATCTTCTGTAGGTGGCTGCTGTGAAAAAGTCTTCCAAGAAGTGCTAACAGACAACATATGAAAACCAATATGAAAACTGATGACTATTACTTGCACCGGTGGTGTGTTTCATTTTTCTTTTTATTCCTCCCCCTCCCCAATCCGCCAAATTTGGATATCCTGTTTCCCTAATAACCAGTAAGATTCACTGACATCTCCCAGTACAGTAACAATTGCCTGTCAGAGGGAGGAAGCTGGGGAAAAGGGCAACAGAGTACAGCCACATACAAAAACTAGAAGTAACCTTATGTTATGAAGGCAAATAAAATCATAGGAAGTGACTGGAACTGACATGCTGAATTTTTAATTCAACTAACTGCTTCAAGTCTTTGATAAACTGATTCATGTTTTTGCTTCCCTGTCCATTTCAGGCATCATAGTCACCCCTGAAAGCTTCTGGACACGAGTGAGTACAATATCTCTGCAGAGGAGCTTTACTTTCTGCACCTGACTTTCTCTTGTTTGTATTGACTTCTTCCTTCTGCCACGACTGCCCAGGCAGCTCTGAGTCACTGCAATGGCAGTGTGGGAGGGACCAGAGCAAGGGCAGAGCCTACCACACAGTTAAATCTGTATTACAAAGAGGCCAGCAATGGCTTCAGTCTTATTTCCCTTAGATTTGATGGGGACCACATTATTTTTGCGAATGCCTCGTGTTGCCATATGCTTACATCTATATTCTTGTGATTATGGAACTTGGTATGTTAGAAGTGAGCCTCTTCTTCCTTAAAGGCTGAAGAAAAAGAAGAGAGTATCCCAGAACATCTCAGCTTTCTTCTACACTCATCTGCAGCGTGGGATTTTGCAGGGCTTGGTACTTTTCCTACTGTTACTCACCATGTAGCTGAAGCTTTTTTAATAGAGGTAGAACCAACACTGGCTGGAGTATCATTTCTATATCAAGGACAGCCATTTCATACTGTGACTGTGAAAAAAACATTGGCAGTTTTGGAAACATCCCCAGTCAACAAGCTATTGGCATGAGGAGCCTGGGTCACACCTGAAGCCAGTGGTGAACACCAAGCAGAAGAGAAGGGCTTTGAAGAGGATTTTGCTAGCACCAGTTTGCAACTGACTCGATCATGGGTGCACAGATTAAGATGTTGCCAGCCAAAGTGTGTTGACTCATTTGTCTCTTTAAGGTCCGTTATTGTGTGATGTAAAACCCCCTTTTTGGCAGTGTGGTATTGTAGCACTTTTAGCACTCGGAGGCCTAACACTCCGGAAAATGCATTTACACTGCATTTAAAGCTTGCATGTAACTAAATCCTGTCAAGGAAAGTCTTTACATAATGCATCAACATATGCTGTGGTTTTGTCTCTTTTTTAGTGCAGTATAGCTATACAATGGGTTGGGGAGACATTGCAAAGTTGTTAAAAATAGCCCTAGGCAAAGTTGGCCTTTAAAATAAGTGCTTAGATTCCCTAAAACACCTGGGAAAGAGAGAAAAGGACCAGAATCTAGAAATTTCTTACTCATTAACTTCAGTGTCCTAATTTTTATATTTTTCAACAGTGAAAAATTACACTAGGTAGACTTGAAAAATAATGAGTGTAAAAATAAATACATTGTTTTCTTGCTTATGAATGCTTCTAAATCCAAAAGCAATTAATCTTTATTAAGAGTAAGTGTCCAGAGAAGTCTATCCCAAACTTCTCTGCTGTTTTGTAAAGTATAGCTGTTATCAAAACTTTAGCAGCTCAGCTGTTAAGAGATGTTTTAATGCAAGATCATTTGTCTCCTGAAATTTGAATGTGGTGGGTATTAGACCTCAAATCACAGCTCTTGTAATAAGTTCTTTCCATACAGCCAACATTAAACTGCTGGAGAAGTTCTACAGATCTATTTTTCTACCATCTGTGACACGTTAAAAAAAAAATAAAACCTTTTGCACTTTTAAGACTGAGATAAGTAAAGTGGATGATTTAGGGGAAAAAATCAAGGCTTTGGAAGATGATACCAGAGTGTTTATAATGCACTTTATGGTTGAGAAGATTGTATGACTGTAACCATTACTGTATATTTACATTGACATTTACACACAAGCTCCTACACAATCAGCATTTATTGCCCAAGCAGGTGATATCAGAGACTGCTGCTAACATGGATTATAAACTCTTGGAGCTGTAACATGTCCACGTGCATGGCCTTCTTGATACATAAGAATGTGGTCCTGGAAATGTTTTTCCTGGGATTAGATATTCAAAACCCTTACACTGAATAAAATACTGACGGCTGACTGGACATCAGCTCTCTGAGCAAATAGTTGCTGTGAGCAAGAACAGGAAGTACTGTCCATACAGACATAATTCTTTGTTTTCCTTTTAAATTTAAATATTTAAAAACCCTGCTACATATGTGAAAAACATAGTTTCTCTGGTGAAGTATGTGTTGTAGGAAAGGAAACAGTACATTATTTCTTCATTATACTAGTAAAAATATACTAGTTTCTTCTGGTTTTTCTCAGTGAATTGCAAAGTTTTGGAACTTCATCCATTTTCATTAATAAAAGATTTTCTTCTGAAGCCAGATATTGCATGCACAGTTGTTCTTCTATGCTTGTGCCTGCATGCTGTCCAGGTTTGTATTGTCTATTATGGCTTGCTTTACCCACTGAACTGGGCTTGGCACTGGGTGTCTGCTGTACGAGCCAGACCATGGGCTGCCTGTCAGTCATCTCAACAGAGTAGAGGCTAAAGTAAGCAAAAGGAAAAAAAAAAGCCAGGCTTTCTGTCCCACTCAGGAGATGGGTGTTCCAGAACAAATCTTGGAATCATTGTTTCAAGCACCTGATGAAACTTCTGATGCTTCCTGAATTCATTATAACAGAGTTGGTAACAGCTGCTGGGCATTCAGAATCCTCAGGAGTGATGTTTAAAATTGATGGTTTCAGGCTCTGTGGTCTCAGTGATGTGGAAATCTGGATGCTCACCGATGTGATGACACGTATCACAAGCAATGACGCCACGAGTCACTGAAACAGGGACAAGAAATCTGAGCTTCAGAAATAACACTCCATCTTTAACTTGCACAGCAAACACACAAAGCCCTACCTATTGAGCAGCAATCTGTTCCAGGTACGCCTGTGCCCTTTCTGTTTCCTGTTGTACTTTGATTAAATGAGCTCTTAGATTTCGCTAAACTGTTTTTCTTGCACATCTAAAGTATTTTCAGCCTTCCAGAGATCACACAGGAAGCTTGTGCTGCATAAGTTTGAGCAGTATGCAAAACTGCCATCCTTTTATAGATTTTTTTTCACTACTGACATACTGTCAAATGGATGCAAAGGAAATCAGAGTATGCAACTTGACTTGAAATGTTAGGTGTGCAGTGAAAGACATTTTCATGAAAAATGTCATGTCCCCAGTAATCTAGGTTTTGGACAAGGTATCACAGTTAAGTTTTGCTGCAGTATTTTACAAGTTTGCTGATGTTTCCTTTGTATTTTTACTGGTGAAGCTCTTGGATGCACTGTTTGCAAATGTTTTCTAATAGTAAAAGTGCTTTTGATGGCTTTATCTGAGGAAAATCTTAAGATCTAAATGGCTGCAATAGATTTTTTTCAATTAGTGGTACTCTAAAATTTATTCCTTATGACAAAATTAGTGCAAACATAAGCTATCTTGAGAAGAGCTAGCAATTAATTAGTGCAGGTTCTTCAAGCACTAGTAGTTGTTTACAGAAAAGCAAGTTATTGCTTTCTCACATCCTCACACCTGGGAGAAACAACACACTTGTATCAACATCTACTTTTTTTGTTCCAAACTTCCACCTGTAAAAAACACCACAAAAACACAGAAATGGTATTTTAGTTTAGAACAGTGCAGTCGAGCTTTCCTGCTGTTCAACTCCCTCTCCTGCCTGTATGTGTGTGTTGCCTCTTGTCAGTAATAACTTAAGGGTCACTCTGTAGCCTAACAGCTTTGCCATTCCTTCAGCAGCACTCTTACACCCCTTTTTCTTTTGGTATTCTTGAGGCCCTGAAGGCCTTTCTTCCCATGGACTTCAGTAAGTGCATGATCCACTAAAGCTGTTTCTTACGGGAACTTTCTTGCATTTCTTGCATTTTTATTTTTATTTTTCTTTCTGCAATAGGAAATGATCTGCCTGAATATCAATTTTCTTGCACCCTTGTAAATTTTATCATGATCCTTTTCTAGGTCTTTCAAAGTTCTACTCCATTCTAACCCTTGTTTCCTAACTATCTCTGCCATTCCTCCATGGGATTTCTCCAGGGCCTTCCTTTAGGGTGTTGAATTAATAGCTTGCTGCCCATGAAGAGCACATTTTCTCCAAGAGCTCCACTAACAGCTGCAGTCAATGCAGGTACATTTTTCTGCATTGTTGGGACAAAACCTTAAACTTCAGGATGGCCTTGATTTCTTCAGGTTGTGTGGAGGGTTATGGGAAACAACAAATCCCCCTATTCTGCCAAAGCATCAACAGAGGGCTCTGCAGCCTGACCAGCCCCATGGCGGTCCTCACCCACAGACCACAACCACCAAGGGAAACCCCAGTGCGCTGGGGACATGAGTCCTCATTTTGTAAGTCAAGCTAGAAATGTCAGGCATATACTACCACTGCTGAAAGAAAGGCCATGGGGGAAGGCACCAGTGAAGGTATGTGCAGAGCTGTGTCTGAGTCGGCTCATTCTCTGGGTTGCCCCTGTCTGAGGGGGACTGTTGTGGTGCGAGATGCTGCGGGAAGTGAAGCGGGGCAGCAGCTGTGTGTGCCTGTGCTTCTCCATGGGCTGCTTCATGGAGAAGTGTTAAAACAGAAAATCAAAGAAACAGAAGTGTTTATCAGGTGACCTTCAACAGGAAATAGTATATGTAATTATTTTTTTTTTTGACTAGCAAACTCTCTGTTTGGCTAGAATTTCCTACTTTATAAGTGTAAGTAAGTGTCACGTTTACTTAAGCTACATTTCAAAATAGCAAAGCAGATTTGTTACAAGCTATTTATTTCAGTTCTCAAAGGGTTTCATTGAAGGTAAGAAAAGGGAAGTTGTCTTGAGGCTTAAAATCGTAATTCCTTTCAGCATTTCCTTTTAAACCTCGTGTTCACCTTCTGCAAAAAACTAACCCTCCCTGTTTGTTGCAATTTTAACAGAGCACTTGCTTTCATACTTTTAAATTTAGCTTTTTATCCAATCCTGAAGAGTTTTTGCGTGAAACCTGGGTGTAACTACTGGTGAGATGCTTAGCTTCTGCTGTTGCAGGAAGTGGTTTTATTTTACTTTTTTTTCCTGCTTTCTTTCTGTCTTTATGAGCTGTGGGAGATTAACCCCAATGCCGTCTATAGACATGTGACCTAGATGTTTTCCGTTTTTTGAAATACTAAAACTGTTGCTGGTCGATGGCAGTTTGAGATGAAACAACAACGTCTGTGAGGCTGTAGGTAAGGAGCCTAAAATTAATCACAGTGCAATTTAGGAATGTTGCTGCTTAAGGTTTTTTTAAATAATCATAACTGCATGTCTTTTGTATGTGTTCAATATGGATTACACTGCCAATTGTTTTGTTTTTGTTGGTATTTGTGAATTTGAAAGCGACGTGCAACATCGTGGAGCGTACAGTTGTGAAGCAAGGTTTTAAAGTTAAAATTAGCATTCAGAACCCATCAAATCTGTTGCATCCTATTCAAGAGACAACTTTACCTGACCTGTAGTGTCCTAAATCATTAACCACTTCTCTTATCCCTGCTGGTACTAACTAGATGCTTCCAAAAGGTGTAAAAGGCTGACTGGTTAGATCACCAGCTTCTCTGCTGGAGACCATGAAGGAGGTGATTCGTAGCAGTGGACACTGTCAGAGTTAGTGAGTGGTAAGGGAAGGTGTCTAGTTGATACCTGGTATCACTGAAAACTGGAGATCTTTTGCCTCGTGTCTCAGTATCAGAAAGTTTGGTACCACTCTACTAATCATCAGTGATGTGACTATGGATAGGTTGTGGGGTGGCATAAAGGACAATGTACAAAACCTGTACTTGGTTTGTCTATGGGCACTCATGATGCTCTTCCTCAGGGACCTGTTCAATGGAGATGTCGTGGTAGCATGTTTCCTGCATGAGGCTGTGTAGCCTCTGACTGATTCCTCCTCTGATTCATAGTTAGCCATTAAAAAAGTAGTTGTGTGTCCTCAGTCCCCATCTCACTCGAAGTTTCCCTCAGAAAAGACAGCTTTGTGCTGCTGTTGGTGCTTTACAAGGAAATAGCAATTTAGGGAGATGTTCAAATAACACAATATAATGCTTTGATTATAGGCCACATAAAGGAGAGCTGGAATGAGCGAGATTTGTTCTACAGTGAAGATTGGTTTTCCTGGTAAAGTGTAGTTTGCTGCAAACTTTGTGACACCTACTCATGTTTGTAACTGATAGCCTTATCATAAGAAGCAACTTGTTTTTCCTTTGGAAGTATGGGTGAGAGTTGAAAGATATCACATGTGGCTAGAAGCTCATTTTGAAATTGTGCATACTAATTGGAGACAGATTTTAGCCTGGTGTTATAAAGACTACATTTCAAATTTTGTATACTTTTTGGAGGAAAAAAAAAGCTGTCCTGCCTGCATTCAGAAATCAGCACAGACAGGGAAATTGTATAAAAAGAACATGTTCTCTTCCTGGGCTGTGTTTGTAGTGGGTTTTATGTTACTGCTGCAATGTCTTAAAGTCATTTGAAATGCATTTTCCACAGAGCTGTGAGATTTGGTAAAGTAGTTTGAATTCTCAGAGTTATTTTTCTTTATTTTCTCCCTTCCCTGCAACATACCTCTTTGTGTCCAAAGGAAATTCATTTAAAAGCAGCATCTCTTGTTCACTTTACTTCTCAATCCAATTACATCTGTAACATACATTTGTCCAATTTCTTTTCCAAATAGAGTGAACAGCTGAAGCACTCTATATTTTAAAACTCCTGCTGTACACCATTATTGAATTACAAAAAAAAAAAAACCCATCCCCATAACTCCAAACCTCAAACTTTGCCTTTTTGGCAGTATTTGTTGTAGAAACTTCCTTTTGCTTTAATACAAAGAGAAACCCTATCCTGGAAGAGATGCTCTTCTGACCAAGCATGGGTTTGTGCTCCCCTTGACAACCTTTCTCACCAGGGCTGGGATCAACAGGGCTGAAACGGTCTGCATCAGACCATGGGCTTGGGCATGTTCCTCCCCATCTGGAGTGGGGCAGGAACCAGAAACTGAAATTGTGAGACTTGGTTGTTCTGACGTTTGCCTGGCACCACCACCACCAACTCCAGTGTGGTGTTAGTTTAATTGAAAGAGCTGTGCATAGCTCTGGTTTGGATGCCTGTGTTTGCTTCTGGTCCCAGAACTTATTGCTTCTTTGCAGTGACAGGTATAAAGGAGATGAGCTTCAGGCCATACTGAGCCATTTGGGGCTTAGCAGGTTATCAGCAGTGTCTTCTCAATTTTTTGAGGCTCACAACATGCAATTCTGAAACGAGCCTATTTATCTTAACTCCTTTTTACATGCCTCTGTGCTGTGTCAGCTCAATCAGTGTGAGTTGCTAACCATTTAGTGAGTTGTTAAAGCTTCTCAAAACTGTCTTTGATGTTGGAGAAGTCTGTTAGTGCTTACACATGTTCTTGACTAGAGACCTGAAATATGGCAGTTGTACAGAATGTATCCTAATCCTGTGTATGTAGGTGTTGTTTGGGTTGATCTCTTAAAGACAAAACAATGCATCACTTGAGCTCTAGCTAAAGCCTCTGTGTTCACTTTTCTCATAACACTTCGACATGGATGCGTCAAACCTATTTCTCGGTGCTACAGAGGCAGAAGCTGGTTGGTATTGGTGGTTATACCTATGTAAAGATGCTTTAATCATTTTCCTGGTCTCATTTTGATAGAATGAGTCCTGAAACAAAGAAATGTGATAAAATTTTGGCACAGCTTTTGATCCTGTATCTTCCATAATAATTCAAGTGCAATTCAGAGCACAAGGGCAGGTTTCTTTACTGGGTTACACAACTTGCACAAAACGCCTCCTTTTTGTATCCTGCAGTGGCTTCCAACCTTTTGTCACCATCAAACTAATTGCTGTAATGCCCTCCCAGTCTCAGAGCAGGCTGAAGGCCTTCACACTTTCCTGTCAGATGTACATTTGGGAACCTGTGAGCTTGGTCTAGGTCAGCTGGCACTGGTGTTACCTGCACCTATAACCTTGCCGTAAAGTTGGTCTGCTTCAACAAGTACTCTTGATGAATCTTAATTTAACTTAATTTTCTCTTTCTCTTACCAACATCTGAAGGACAGGGATAGTTATTCTTTTGCTGTATTACATGTTAAGTTTGTGCCTTCATACACTCAGGTTATCAGTGTTCCCTGCATTGACAAATACTATAAAAAGGGTGTCATGGAGACTCTACAAAAAACCAAACAAACCAACAAACACTGCTAGCTCCTCATTTGCAAAGGGACTTCCTCAATGCAGATCTATTTTTATTTTAAATGTGAGACCTTTTCTTGCAGAGTTTGAGGAGTTCCATCACCTTTATTACAACTTGAAGAACTGTGGGGTGCAAACTTCCTGGCTGACTGAAACAGGAGCAAAATAAATGCTATTCATCATCATCACCATCATTATTAGTATTGTTACTATTCCTATTATTACTACTATTAATACTATTGATATTAATATTATTATGACTATTATTTTAAGAAAGTTAACTGAATGAGAAAAGCAGACATTAATTTGCTGGGCACAGATATTTAGATGCTGCAGACTTAACATGGATCAAAACTGGCTTATGCTAAAGCTCAGTCTGTGGACTTGGGCAGGTCACGCTGGAGCTGATTTTGGTGCATTATTGGCTCACACAGAAGTGTTGGGACACTGGACACATATAAAAGCAAGTCCTGTTTGCCAGAAAGTAAGAACCAAAAATTCATATATGCTTGAAAATTCTATCCTTTTACTCTTCTGTTCTCTAATACTATTGATATACTCAACTTTCCTTCTACTTTATGTAGCACAAGAATAACTTCTGGGAAAATTTAGTAGAAAAGATATTGAAAGGTTATTTAACAGATACTGGTATTCTCCAAAAGAGCTTCTAAACTTTTGGGGGTATGTACAAGTGACATAGAAAAATACCAACACAGTAAGTGCACAGATGCCTACTGGAAGGATTCCTTCAATAAATTAACTTAGCAAGTTTGAAATTGCTATGGTTAGTGGTTTAGGGCTGTTTAAGACACAATATAATGCTTCCTGCCATTTGAGATTGACAAGTATTAAATCATTCACTTGTAGTTAAGCTGGTTAAGGTATTGTGGGCTTGTGCTGAGGTTTTTCACTAATATTTCTTCCAAAGTCTATGCCTGATACACTAAACAGGCATAGCCCTTGAGCAAATGCACTCACAGTGACTTTTGACTTCTTCAAGACATCCACCAGTTTTCAGCACAAGTGCAACATGGCAACAGGGGAGAGGAAGAAAAGCAGGAAGAAAAAAGAGAAGTGAATGTGCCTGATAGCTCAAGACGTGTTTTAAGTATGTTTTTGCTCTTTGTTTCTTATTTCTTTTCCTGCCACACCCTGAGCAAAACCACCACTGTATTTGGTGACGAATCAGACACTGAAGCGCCTATCTGACCCCACACAGAAGCTCCTCCTAGGCAAAGCATGGTGCTTAGCATGGGCACTTGTTTGCCTCCTGCTCAGGATGTTACTAAACTCTCTTCCTTTGAGAGTGAGGAGGGCAATGACATAGATATTTTGTGAAGACAATTGAAGTTCTGGAGTTTTGTCTCCAAGAGTCGCTTTCATGGCTGGTGGGTTCACGACCAGCCTGCTGAGTGTCAGGAAGCTCTCAGTATTTCCGGTGTCTTTGTTGCAGCCGTGGTTTGGGAAGCACCTGCTTGGCTAGCCAGATGTCTGCTGGGGACAGTGCATTTGGAGAAACTGAGCACTCCACACTGAGCAAACAGACCACCAAACATGGTGCCAACAGTGGCACCATGTGCCGCTGGTTGGGGGATACCCAGCACATGCCTTGATGTTGGCTGGAGCCAAACTCTCCCCCACATTGCAGGAGAGCCCAGTGGTAACAAGGCAAAGCTTCCTTGGGCCCTCTCAGAGAAAATGCATCTCTAGCAAATCTTTTTGCTACAAATGAATCAACATTAAGAAAGTGCTACATCAACTTTCCAACTGAAAAGCTGCTCTGACACATCCGGCACATATACTTTGGGCTGAGGCTTGTCTAGCAAGATTGTTTCTAGCGTCAGCGGTATGTTGCATGATTAGTTACTTTATTATCAGAAAAAGCACAAAATATTGTAACCAGTAGTAATAAAAAATCAAATTCTTGTGATTTTTTTTTTTTTTGTTGTTTTGACTAGGAGTTGCCACTAATCCATCCATCCTCGGAGTGCCAAAGGAAGCAGAAACAGCCAAAAGCCATCTCAGTTCTTCCTTTGTCATCTAGCCCTGGTAAAGGCAATGAGCACTCCCAGTCTTAGCAGATGTTTAGTGAAACTTGTCTCTTCAAACCATTCTTGAGTTTCATTTGGAGAGTCTGGCACTGGCTCTGGATTGGGTAGTTCTGGATTGGGTAGCTTGGGATTTTGTAGTTTGATAGGCCTGAGATGTTCAGAACTACTGCAGAAGTTTTAATTACAAAACTTTTCTAGTTTTCATTTTCATCTAAAGTCTTGTTCTTTTGATAAAAACCTTTCCTTGGGGGTAGATGAAGGAATCTATTAAGATGTGGAGAAAAAAAAAAAAAGTATAAAATAGAAGAATGAAAAAAGTTACAAGCAGAGATTTCTTACCAACTTGTGTCATGCACAAAAATACAGATGTTTAGGGGAATAATGTAAGGACTTGAGCATGTAGGATTGCAAGGGTTCCCTCTGGATGAGCACAGCAATCTGTGTTACCATGCTACATAATAAACCCCCAGCTGACAGCAGATGTAACACTTATTAAGCATTTTTTCTCTCAACAATGTTGGGGCAGATGAATGGCTGCCACCTCTCTATGTCTGTTGGTGTTCTCACACAGATCTGGTACCATCAGGCTCCTGCTGTTGTTGCTGCTGACTGGCTGCTCCTACCAAGTGCAGCATGCCTGTGATGGGACTGGTGGTGCAGGTGGGCTCCAGTTCCCTGGCCTGCAGAAAGCATCCACACAAGGTTCCTGGAGACACCGTGAATCCCCTTAATGAAATAATGTTTCCATTGGTCCCTCACAAAACTATTCACCTTTGCAGTAGGAATTTTAGATGTAATTAACAGAGCCTATGTTCAAACTTCTTGCATAATCAAAAAAAGATTCTTGTGATTTGCTTGTTTTGTTTTTTTTTTGTTTTTTTTTTTTTTTTTGACACTGCAATACCTTTGGTATTTCCCTTTTGCTCAAAGCAGTCATCTTACCTACACAATGTGATATCAGATATATCAGATACTATCACATAAAACAAATGCATTTGTCTTCTCTCTGCTTTGGTGTATGATGCTGTGGTGGAGCAGGCACTCCTGATGCCTTATGCTCTACTCTGGGCCATGTCAGAGGCAGCTGGAGAAGAAAGCCAACTGGGGGCCCCCAGGAAATGCAGAATTGGGGCTTGCTTGAGCAAACGATAAAGAATTTCCCCTTTTAGTTCTTGCTGCAGCTTGAAAGTTTTCTCTTAAAATTGTAGGTGCTGGCTCTGCTGTGTTTCACAGCAACATCTCTTACAAGAGCAGCACTGGGAGGTCTGAAAAGGAAAGTGGAGATGGAGTGTAGGAACAGATTAAAAGTGCCTATAGCTTTTTTTTTTTTTCCCCCTCAGATGGGAAGTGGGAGCAGTGAGAAGCAGTAAGGGAGCAGCTGCAGGATCGTGGCACAAAAACTGCTGCAGATATGTATGGGGGAAGATTGAGAGAGGGTAGCAGGGAATGTTTCATGTGCACAGCACAGGGAGTTGAACAGTATCCTGGGGAGTCAGGAGGGAGAGAGTTTTACTGGCTGACTAAGGGACAAGCTTCTTGGTATAGACACTATTGAGGTAGACAAGAAATATTTTTATTACAGGTTTTAATAAAAAAAAATAGTTTTATGATGTTTATTTTTTAATTTGGTTTTAAAGTCTGAGGAGTTGTAAAACCTTTCCTATTCAAAAACCTCAGTGTCACAGTTTGACAGGCATGTCTTCTGTAGGATGATGGATGTAAAGAACTGCAAAATGGATTAAGATGTGGCACGTGTATTTAAGCTACTAAGTTGTGGGAGTTCTTTAAAATAGCTCTCAGCCAAAGTGGTAGAGCTTAAAACAACTGCCACTGCTTCACCAAAGGCTTAACAGAGCTGAAGAAGGCTTTTTTTTTTTTTCCTAGTGAAGGGCATGCTGCTGCTGGAAGAACTAAGGACCAGGAGGCAAAATGAAGCATGTCATACAACAGCTCCAAGTGTTCAGTAGTGCACGACTGATTTAGAGTGGGATAAAACTTGTGTGTAGCCTTACACAGTGATGAACATGAGGCTCTCCCTCCACTCAAGCAGTAGAACATGTGGCTGTACAAGAATGTGGTGCAAGTCACAAATGTGCTGTGACACCCTACCTGAGCTGGCCTTGTGATAGATTGTTTGTGTAGCCACCGTCAAATTGAAACTGAAATTTCTGTTGGCAAGGCTCTGAAATTCAGAACTTATAGGAACTTTATTTCTTTGGTTATTTACAGCAAGCTTTCAGGTGTTTAAAAATATTTTTTCTAATACAACAGTTTGTCTTGTGGTACTAATTTCTCTACTTCTCCAGAGAGTTTGGGCTGTTCCAAAATTACCATCACCACATGTCTAGTTCAGGTAAGCATAGAAAGTTTGGATGAATATGTGAATCTCTGTGAGAAGAAGTTCTGTAAAATTGAGCTGGAAGTATTTCAAGCAGTCTTACTTTGAAATTTCTGTCACTTCTGCTTCTGCTTGTATCTGTAAATACTGCAAGAATAACCTTTCCCATAGTATCTCATCACTTCAGATCTGGCAACATTAAAAGTAACAACACTTTTCTGAACATTTAGGCTATAGGAACAGATTTCTTTCAAGCACCGGAGAAAATTTGTGATTCTTATGTGATCTTCCTAGAGAAAACATTAGATTTTTTTTTTATTCCAAATTAGCTTTAAACTAAAAAGTTATTGTACAACAAGCATCATATACAGGTATAAAATGAGATTAGAGTTGGTCAATCTTACCTGTGGTGGTTGAAAAGCCATGCCTTTACTCTGTACTTATCTACAGAATATAAATTTATAGCAGAAAGGAAGCAAATAAAAAGAAATTATCTTTTCCTCATGTGTTTGGTGAGGGCAGGTCAGGAGTAAGCAAGCTTTCCTTTTTTGCACTTCTCAGGTCTTATTTGATGCCAAATCAATTAACTTGTTAAGAAATTTTATGATGCTGTAAACTACTCGCTGCCATTGGTCTAATGTCTAAACCATAGAGAAAACATTAGATAGTGTTGTCGAATGCATTACCAGGGTTAGGTACCAGATGATATTCCTAGTCTGGCTTCTTTTAATATGGTGTATACATGACCAACATCCATCATTTGAAGGATTGTAGTCTAGCTTGCACAGCATGGAAAATGGAGGCAGGTGTCGTGGATCAGATGCACTCCAGAAAGAAATGAGATGAAATGCACTGCCAGCAGGAAGACCTAGAAGTAGCAATTTTTCCCAGGCATGTTCTTTTACATATTCAACTGAATTTCTACTATGGACGACTGTTCCCAGAACATATGCAGGCCAAACTGTACACAAAGGATACTTTTAGCTTCAAGTTCTACTTGAAACTGAGATACTAAATTGACACAGGAGTGGTGAAAATAGACTCCATTATGCTATCCCATATGATATATTGGGACAGACGAACTTTTGAAACAACTGTTACCTTTCCTGAGACCTTCACTTGTAATATGATTAAGAAACTAAATGATGCAAGAAGACACATGACCATATGCAGTTACTTGCTGATTTGACGAAGCCCTTTTACTCTATTGCATGTGTTTTTTGTTGTTTCCAATAATATCCTTGCAGTATTTCCTAGCAAGCTCTTATTTCTGCAGGGAAGTCCTGAAGATAGCAGGTCATGGAGGATTACAGGATTAAAATTATATTTGTAGTCATTAAATATGGATGTGAGGAGTTTCTTGTTTTTATCTGCACAACTTTGGAATAGTAATTGTCTCCCATTCACTTCCTTTTCTAATTCTCAGGCCATTTTTATCCAGTTAGGAAATCATTTCGACAGGTAGCACATCTCTGCCTTATAGGGCACAAGTAGCTTTTCCAGATCCCTATTTTTCTTTTTCATCCCATCCTGCTATTTTTAAAGGCCTACATATAACAGGGAGCAGACATGGTCTCTCAGTTATCATCCTCTACAGAATATCACAATGACATCAAGAAGGACCTAGAGGTCCCTGCTTAAATCCTCACTGATGGCCACAGCACAGATATTTAAATTTTCATGTCTCTCATCATCCAATCCTTGATATAAATCAATCAACAATTTGTAAAGATTAATAATTTTTACACTGAAACTGTTTATTTGGTTCCGATATTTTGCTGCCATCTACCAGAAAGCAAATAGATTATATTGGCCTTCTATTATTTTATCCTTCTGATTTTTTATAGTGTTAGGTGTTATTACTAGATGAAAAAAATAAAAAAAAAAAAGGAAAAAACCCACTATCTTTATAGCATTAAGCCTCTCCTATTTTTAGCTCAGCAGTCAATGTGCAGGAAATCACTGAAACATCTAACTGCAACAGTCTGTAAGGTATTGTGTGGTGTAGACAACCCATGAGGGTTGGTGACATACCCCCAGTTGAGAATCACATCTTCCTTAATATTTGAGGTGGCTACCAAGGAATGAGAAATGAAGTATTGCATTTTAATACTTTAATTCTTAGGAATTCAGTCATGAAAACAACCTTAAAGTTTAATTTTGGGTCTAGAAATATCCAACATAATTACTACTGTACAATGGAGCAAGTTTGTGTCCTTCCCTCTTGCAAGCTGTTATATATTTCCATACCTGACTCTCTAATGCAATAATTATTTTGTCTTTCATCCTCAGACATGCTTGATGTTGCTTTTGCTTTGCTGTACCTCCATTAACTTCGGTGGGTTCACTGCAGACCTGACATGAGACCTGTCTGGAGCTGCATGTTCTGTATTGTACAAACTAGGCAACAAGTATTTTTTAATGATAACACACTTTGCTCCTGCTGGGTATTAAGCGGGGTTATTTCAAGTGTGAGAATTATGTAGCTATTAACCAGTATTTGTTTTAAAATATAACTCTATTTTGATATGAGAATATACCAAAAAATTTGAAACGGTTTTTATATCAAGGACTAAATGTGGTTATACATGACAGGGTTCAGGGGAGGGGGCCTGCATCCCTGGCTTCTGCAAGCGGCTGGAAGCATTCCCCAGACCTGACGGAGTAAATACCAGTTGGGTTCAAGGCCAGACCTGCCTCTGACCAAGGCTGAGACAACAGTGATGGTCACAGCACCTCTGTGAATCACATTTAACAGGAAAGAACGGCAAGTAGCTGCTTTTTGCCACCAGAAAGGGGAGTGAGAAGATGCGAGAAACTTGCAGACACCAAAGTCAGTGAAGAATGGAGGGAGGAGGTGCTTCAGGTCCTGGAGAGAAAGATTCCCTTGCAGCCTGTGGAGAAGGCCATGGAGGAGCAAGTGTCCTCCTGCAGCCCATGGAAGATGACAGGGAGCAGAGACACCTCCTGCAACCCTTGGAGAGGTCCCACACTGGAGCAGGTGGAGACCTATGGAAGACGCTGTGACCTGCCCCTGTCAGGACCTGCCGACCAGGGAGAGAGAGGCGTACGCTGGAGTAGATTTGCCGGGGCTGAGAGGGAGTGGGTGGGTTTGTGACTGTGGAGAACCAGGCTGGAGCTGGCTGGGACTGAGAGATTCTCTGATCCTATGACTGCAGCCCTTAGAAATGACCCACGCTGGGGCAGGTGGTGAAGAGCTGAGGACCCGTGGGAAAGGACTCACATGAAGTTAATGATGGACTGTCTGCCGTGGGTGAGAAATGCTCGCCCGCCCCCCCACCCGCCTAAGATGGAAAACAACTAGTGAGGAACTGACCAAACCCCCCATTGCCTGGCCCCTCTCCCACCCCTCCATCCCTTCCCCACCACCCTGGGGGCAAGAAGGGAGAGGAATCATGAATAAGGTTAAGTCTGGGAAGAAGTGTGTGTGGGGTGGTTTAAGAACTAGTTGTACTTCTCATTACCTGTCCGTTGTTTATGTGTGTGTGTTGTAGTATAATAAATTAGATAGGGTTTTTTAATTCCATGTTGAGTCTATTGTGCCTGTGATGTTAATTGCAGAATGATCTCTCCCTGTCTTTATCACAACTCCTAAGTCTCTCAACAGATATTTTCTCCCCTGCCCAACTGAAAAAGTGAGTGATAGAGCAACTTTGGTTGGAGGCTGGCCTTCAGCTAGGGTCAAACCACCACACCAAGTTAAAATAGAAAGGATAAAAGATTCTGTATCTTTTTAACAACAATGCTTTAAAAAAATGTTTTACTTGGATTGCACGAGGAAGACTGCTGTGATTTGGGCCAAATTGTGTCAAGAAATCTGACTTTCTATGCATCCTTCATAGTCTGGGTTTACATACCTGAGAGCATAAATAAAATTGTGAATAATGTTCTACACATGGTAACAGAGAAATGCTAGGCAGTGAGTTACTGCTACAGATAAAAAAGGAAAGATGCTTCGCCCTTCTTTTTGACCACAGAAGAGGCATGGGTAACTGTACATGTAAATCAGTTGCCTGAGGAACTCTAAGGGGCATTTCTGCTTTTATTTGCAGAAAGTCATTAAGTACTGGACTAGAAGAGAGTGACTACAAAGCCAGCCCTTATGTACATGAGGTAAGATCCACTCCATGATCCTTGTTTGTTTGTTGTCTGCTCTGTGACACACCACCAAAAGTCTAATATGGCTGTAACAGGTAGAAAAATTAAATGGGAGTGTAATAATTGAAGCTGTTTAGCCTGGATTCTGTAGGACTTGGGACATATAACTAATGTTTGCTGTTGAGATTGTGAGTTTGATTGATAAGGGAAACTGCTGTTGAGTATAGGACACTTAACATTTTACAGCAGACTGAACTCAACATGAAAGTCTGTTTTATTGTCTAGCTGAAAGCATCACCCAAGCACATAGTGATGTAGTGACATTTCTGATCTCCTTTGACTAGAGATGTTACCCACAGTTGAGATGAATGCTACTTCCTAAGTACAAATTATTCCAGTCTGGATGACATCTTTCTGCAAAGGAAAAGACATAAGAATGTTACATCTGCTTTGTATTTCCATTACCATGGAATCTTCTGTTCTTCTGGCAATCTGATAAACCAGCTTCAGGACTCTTGTGGGCCCCAGCCCAGACACTGTATCCCTCAGCAGCCTTTGCTCTTCATGCCCGTGCCCTGGCTGAAGATCTGTGACATGTCAGCTTTGAGAGCAGCGTGGCAAGGATGGTTGGAAAAAAAATAAAGACATAGTAAAGTGCAGATAACAATAATTGAAAAAAAGCTACATGGCAGTTTACTTGTAATTCCCTCTCTTTACCGACAACGTTTTTCATCTGTCCCCTCTATTTCAATCGGTTGTGTGTTCAGGACTTACCACCCCTGAGCTGTACTACAGCAGAGATAACAAATAGAGTAGCAAAGACTAAGAGCAAAACCCAACAGCAGAAGTGTTTACATAGGTGTGTTGATTTTAAACACTTCTTTCACAGACACAGCGATATGTTTTCTCCTTTACAAGAATGCTCTGACTCAGCATGTGTGTGGCATTAGCTTGTTTTTGAATGCAAGTAACGAGATGCACTTCACTTTTGCAGTGTTTTCACTTTGCTATGTTGAATGTTTTCATGTTCATTATACTTCTGACTTGATAGTTGTGGAGATGTCATAAGGAATGGAGGTGGAAATGAAAAGATTATTTTGATAAATACTGAAAATTAGATACGATGTTTTTAATCTCATAGCATTTAAAATGAAATGCAACAAATTATATTAATCATGAACAGATTTGGGTTTTTTTTTCTTGGATAAAAGTACTTGCCACAGCTTCTACTTGGTAGAAGTTGCTAATGAACTAAAATTTGCAATCTTTCTTTCACTGTATGTAGCTGTAGGAAACATAGGCATAGCTGAAGTCAAAATTCAGAAATAATACTCTTGTTTCTTGAAGAACTAATTCTTTGCTTTAAAGGAAATCTGCATACTAACATTATCAACAGTACTGAAATGCATGAAATAAAGTTCTTGGGTAATACCAATCAGTTCACACATTAAATGATCAACTTCTGGGCAAAGCAAGATACTAACATGGATTGAAAACCTGAGAGCTGGGATATAAACTTCCATGGGCTGCTGTAGGAAGGGAATGACTGGCAGTCACTGTTGGCAGTGAGACAAATGATTCACTTTATAACATTTTTTGAAAAAACTAAAAAATATAATTTTCCTTTTTTTTCCTGAAAATTGTAAATAGCAAAAGGAAGGGAGCTGTGGATTGATTTTCATTGGAAAGTTAAACAATGTTACTTTGTTTCTCTTATCATCCCCCTTTCTCTTTTTGTAGAGGGAGGGCAGAAAAGTATTTTTGCCATCAAAGGAAAATTAGAGGTAATTTAAATATTTTCACTCTTATCAAACATCAAGGTTTTGTGAAAACACTGCTTTTAAAAGAAATGCCACCAAATTGTTCTTGAAAATAGTTTTGCCAAGACTTTGTGGGGAAGACAGATCTGATCTCCACGATTTGCTGTGTTACTCTCAACCTGCACCTGGTTCTCAGAAATGAGACGACTTTACTGCGTGCACAAATTTGCATCTGCAATGCTCTTGCCATTTTTCACCCCTGTAATATTCATTCCTTTCACACCATGTGTTTGAAAGTTAACTGTACATTTAGCATTTGGGCTTTTAGGATCTAACCACTGATCTGCCAGACATATAAAATGTCCCTTGACTATTTAGCAGCCACCTCATACCTATAGTTGGTGTCTGAGCTCTAGTTCAACCTGATTCACCTGGGAGATGCTGTGCTACTTGTGGGAGCAGGTTTGTCTCCTCTCTGAGCATCCCAAATACATGGATCAATTCATGTGAAAAAAGACTGCAAGTGTTGGTGCACTGAGGCTGTGCTGTGGTTTAACCCCAGATGGTAACTGAGCACCACACAGCAGTTTGCTCACCCCTTTCCCCCAAGAGGATGGGGAGGAGAATAGGAAAAACAGCTTTTGGGGTGAGAGCTTAATAAGGTAATAAAAGAACAGAATAATAGCAACAAATATAGAGCAAATGATACAAAAATGAAATTGCTCACCACATGTAGAAGGGAAATAACCAAAACTAACCCGAGTGTGATGTCATATGGTGGGGAATATCCCTCTGGTCCTTCTGGTCATCTGTCCTGGCTGTGCTCTCCCAGCTGCTTGGGCTCCTGGTAGGGCGAGAGAAGCTGGGAAGCCCCTGAGTTAGACACTACAACTACCTAGTGACAATTAAAAGATCAGTGCTATATAATAGTATTATCAATATTATTCTGATACCAAATCCAAACCACAGCACAGTATCAGCTACTAGGAAGAAAGTAGGAACTACTTCTTCTTTCTTGCTTTTTTTTTTTTTTTTTTTTAACTCCAGAGGGTACCTCCAAAAGTAGCTGACAGTGTAGGACTGAATTGGTATTTTTTTGTCCCAACCAGAAACATGATTTTTGTCCTTTGAGCTCAGTGGTGTTTCTTGGCCTATAAGTAAGCTGGCCTACCCATTCTCCAGAAATTACAGTTCTCTTTTCTCATGTCCAATGTAATCTTTTATTTCTTCACCCTGTGAAACAATTTCCCCTTCTTGTATTATCTGCCCAACCTCATGTCAAGGATTTTTCTTGGACCTGTACTGTTCCTTGACTTTTCTCCACTGTTATTCAACCTGCCAGTGATGGTCAACAGAGCTTCAAACCACCTACTTCTATGAGGGTTTTCAAGGTATTCCCTTGTCCCCCTTCTCTTAGGTAAATGTGTTGGAGTTATGCTGCTCCTTTGCTCCAGGAACCCTGTAAACATCAGGGGAGGTGGATAAATTCTGTCTTGGCTTAATACCTTTCTCCAGCAAATCAACCGTAGGAGTTTTCAAAACAAAAATTGATATCCAGATGCTAACTATTAGCCAAAAGGCAAATTAGCTAATTATATAATGAACATGGAGTGCTTCACAAGCAGTTGCATAGGGTTTGGCAGCTCTGTCTTCCAAAGTAAGTAAAACAAATTCCCTTACAAAACTAACCCAGTCTTGGCCTTGATGCTGCTAATGAGAGTTTTACCAAACCGTAAAAGTGTCAGGATCCTTTTTTACCTTTAATAGTTTTTCTGTTTCCTGACCTTCTTCCCCTCTGATACCTTAAAAAAAAATTACAAAAAGGAAAAAGAAAGAAGAAAAAGGAAAGAGCATAAGTACTACCAAATCATTCTTTGAAACATTGAATGCAATGTGGTTGCGTTTGCGGAGCCCATATTCAGGCTGCCATCTACTGGCATGCAAAGCCAATGATGCTCTCAGGATCTCCATGGAGTTTGGGCAGCAAAGGATGTCTCAGGGAATCCTGAGGGAGCAACTTCTGTAACTTGTGCCTTTCTTTCATAATCTGCAAGATCTCCTCCATATTCTGAAAGATCTTACTGTGCTCTTCACCAAGAGACATGAATTCTGAGGGAGGAAATGTTATGGTTTGGGGGTTTATTTTCATTTTATGGTGGTTCCATTAATTTTAGTGCCTCGAAAAGTTTCCTTGTAATACTCTGATGTGTGAGAATTACTTCCAATTTTGGGGAAAATTAGGTTAGTTCCAACTTTGGAAAAAAAAAAAGATTCAATGAGATTAGAATAAAAATTTTCAGAAGTCTTTGCAGACATGTTATTTACTGAATGTGCTCCTACTTGAGATCCAGGGCATGACTTTTTTTATAGTACATCGTGTACTGACAATTCCAGACAGAGACTACCTAACTGAAAGCCATAATGCTCCCAAGAAGAGATGTGTCAGAGTTTTATAGGTGGAAGATTTCAGAAGAAAATCTGAGAGATGTACTCCAGCCAAATATTGGATCAGTGACAGAGCCAGTGTTGCTCTCGTCTCTCGAGTCTGATCAGCTCTCCAGCCTGGAGCCTACTGAAAATCTGTTGAGAAGCAATTTTGGTTTGATACCAACATGAAATACAAAATGGTTTGACTCTCCAAGTTTAGAAGGAGAACAAGTCCTTTAAAGCTTAGTGCTGCTACAGACCTTAATGCCAAAGTGTCCTTGCAACATTGCTTTGGGTGCTTACTGCTCTGAGGGATGGTGAGAACTGCCTCAGAGAGGAAGACTACACAGTGCCATCTACCAAAGGTACAGTTAAATAGTTTTCCCCAGCATTGGAGACCAGCTCTGCCACAGAATTAGACATGTGTACTACTGAGTAGCAGGAAACTGCCCAGATTTACCCAGATTTTTTCTCCTCTTTTTCTCTGGTTTAACATCTGCAAGGATCCATGAGTAACTAATTTACTGAAACAAACGGCCAACAAGTATAAGCTGTAGTGTGGCTTTTACTGAACTTATTGCTTCTGTCATGGCAGGTAACATTGAGTGATGACTAGTATTGAGAGGCTTTCTTCTTCTCATTTCTTTCCTCAAGAGTGTTATGTTTCCTCATTTTCCTGTATCTCTGGCTGTACAAGTGTAAATCCCCCTGAAGATATTCAAAAAGCATCTGGGCATGGTTGTGGGAAACCAGATCTAGGTGGTCCTCCTTGAGCAGGAGAGGTTGGGCCAAATGACTTCCAGACAACTCCATCCTCAACCGTTCTGTGACTGTATGAGCTCTCATTATTGTCCTCTACATCTAAGGCAGTTTCAAGTAAGGAACTGGATTACTGGGGTGAAGAGCGGGTGAAGCTACAAGACCTGTGTCCTTCCACCAGCTCAACAGCTGCAGTCCTGCCCAGAGACATGCAGCAGTGTCTCTTAGGTCCTTTATGTCCCTTTTCCCACCTTCACCTATCTTCCTCTGCTCTGATGCCTTCATGGAAATAAACTTTCTCCAAATCAGGGATTTTAATCTTTTAGAGTCTTCAGACTTGGAAAAATGCTGATTTTCAATAGTTTATATTATAGCTTTACTTAAATGGATTTCAATTTCCCTGTCCTTGTAGTAGAGAAATTTTTAATTCCAGCTTATATAGTATTTCTTCCTTACACATTTTCTTGCATGGGTACATAGCAGTGTAAGTAGCAAGTTTGCTTGTGACATGCCACTTTACTTAACCCACAATTTCCCTATATTAGTGCCAGAGTGGACTAGGAAGAGAAAAATAGAGCAAGTGTTGTACTCTGTCCTTATATTTTGTACATCACTAGCCTGATGTTTTGTAAAGGGAATATGAAGCAGTTCTTGCTTATGGCAAATATTTTGGGAATGTGAACAGCTAGAACAGCTTGTTGAGTTGCACTATTGCTGAGGCAGGATGTTGAACAGCAGCACTGCTGGAGAAGGTGATCATTTGGTACAAGTTTTCCCTGATCCCTCCACAGCCATTTCCTCATGTCAAAATTTAAAAAAAAGGAACAAAGAAACAAAGATCCCACCCATGCACTTGGTAGAATTGTTAAGATTAAGGGAAATTTTATTAGATCTGGGTTTGAATCTGTGACACTGGCAGGTTTGCAGTGTGGTCCTGTAATGCGCTTGTAACGTGCTTGTATTGAACTGCAGAGGTAAGATATGTTAATTGGCTTCACAGCATGTTGTTTTCCTTTGCAAGGTTTAAAATGTGTAGTGTGAGCAGGGCCAAAGACAAAGTGTAGTGGCTGCCAGCTGGACGTGGCAGAGGCTTACAGGGAGATTACACCATGGAGGAGAATGGCTTTTGAGATAAGGATAATCTTTTACATAAACTAACTCTTCCAAGGCAGTTTGGATGAGCAAGTGATAAGGATGGTAATAAAACTACAGGCTGACACAGCTGATAGTTATCTTGGTGTTCAAAGATGATCAAGATCTTGCCAGCAAAACTCAGCTTCTTCTGATTACATATAACTGGCATTGTAACATATAACTGATTACATATAACTGGCATTGATATGTTTTTGTATGAAGGGTCCCTAGATTAATGCTCTTATGTTCTTCAGGTCAACCCAGTAACCATGGAAAGGTCTACAACTTCTGATACAGCCTCTGAAAAGCCAAATCCTTCCCACCACAGTACAGGAGCCATTCAAATGAGGATCAAAAATGCCAACAGTCACCATGATAGACTGAGCCAAAGCAAATCTATGATTCTCTCCGAGAACGTGAAAGTTGCTGAGCCTGTAAGTAAAATGCTACTAATTTTTTTTTGAGTCTTCCAATATTTTAAAACCTACAGAATTATTTTAAGTGTGGTTATACTGGTTTCACGCTCATCCTTTCCAAGGAGGGATTTAACGGCACTAATATGTTTTGGGGAGTATGGCTAAGCACTGGAATAACAATTTTCCTTCACTGAAAGATAAAATTTGGCTTTGGTGGCTGGGATCATAGCATCTACTACTCAGCATTTCAACTCTCAAGTGTTACAGTACTTAAACATGGCTGCTGCAGAGAATAGTTCTTACAGTATCAGATACATGCTACAGTTTCTCAGAAGGGAAATGCTAAAACCAGAGGAAAGAAATAGAAATTGCAAGTCAGAAAATAAAGATTGAATTTGTAAGTAACAAAAACAAGTCTTGCTGTAATAATGAATGAATTGTAAAAATCAGACACTGAAGTTCTATTATTATTTTAATAGTTGACAGTGTTGAGTCATTTTTTTATCCATTTCCATTTTTTTTTTTAAATTAAATAGTTAGGGATGAACTCTGTTGCCAGTTGCATCCCTGCCCCTGTACTCCTTCTGAGCTACTAAACAAACTGATTGGTATGAGTCTCCCCTGGTTAATTTTCTTCTGTAATGGTGGCAACTTGCAGCTGAGGCCATATGATGTTACAAAATTATTTATGCAATGTTAGCCACTTTTTTGGACTCCAGATCCATTTTGTTCTCAGAGAATGGAAATGAGGGAGAAAACCCTGTTAGCTGGGGACAGAGTCCCAGGTCTCAGTCACTTCTTGCAATCGTGCCAGCCATTAATTTTTTTGTTTTGTAGATGTAATGGATTTCTATGAAATATTCAGCTTTCTAACAAAGTTATTAAATGGAGGAAACCTACAATAACAGCTGTATTTTCTTCCCTTTTTTACTCAGAGCTCAAACTCAGAAGTCAAACTTGTTTAGAAATATTTTATTCATTAATTTAATTGGTATATCTTAACTCATTTCACCTTGTATTTCTGGAGAGAAAAATCTGTTTAGGACTTAGCAGCTGATAGGACACCCATTTACCTTCCATTTAAACAATATTGTTTGCCTAAGACTCAGGGTACATGTTTCTGCCTTTTTATCTGACATGAAATGTTTCTCCATTGCAAACCTGAAAGGATGCTTATAGTAATTTACTGGGAATACTATAATGTATTATCAGGAAGAACTGTACCTTTGAAAAAGTTTAAAAGTTAAGTATATTTAATGATGCCTAACATATTTTATTGGCTGTGTTTAACAAAAGGCACTAGGCTGCAGTTGTTTTTGACAAGCATGAAAACATCACAGCATGAGACTGCAAAAGGAATTATGTAGAGAAATTACAAGTGATCCATCTCTCAATGAATTATCCACCTCAATAGCCTGCAGAACTCAGCTACCAATTAACACCTACTTTATTACATGTTGGGATGTACTTAATAACTTTCATGTGTTTATGCACTATTACCTTGACTGATGCCTCTTGTACAATTAGGCATAATTGGCATATCAATATGCAAAAGTTAAAAGGATTAACCCTCTTAAAACTAATGAGCATTTCTGTATCCAGCTGCTAAATGAGACAAAATTAGCATTTTTCACTTTTGGGCAGGATTTTATCATGCAGTTTCTCATTGTTGATATTACCTTGTTACATAACTTTAGTTTTGGGGATAGTATGCTGGACTGTTACAGAGCAAGGGCTCTAAAAAGTTAAATTAGACATAAATATTCACTGCTGCATTCCAGTAACCATAGCAGGTACAATATATTTTCATTGGCTGAGAGCTGAAAAGTTGTTTTGTGTTACATTTGTTTAGTATCTAATTATATAAAAGTGGAATTTTACTGAGTATATGTCATTTCACCAAGCAAACTTGGCTCCGACATAATAGATTGAAAGCTTGCCATGCCACTAATTTCCTTTCTATTTCAATTCTTTTCATCTCTTTTTGCCATGCAGAATTTTCTGACTAGATATTGACAGACTGCAAGTGTTTTGGTTTATTTAAGTAAATAAGCCTCTTAAAGTTGTTTGCTAATGCCCAAACTAAACCCAGAAATCCCAAGGATCCAAACGTTTTCACATACGTGCTTTAAACATGGTGAAACTCAGGTTAAATGAGCAGCGAAATATCAATTGAATCTGTCAACCTCATGCTGATATAGCTGAATCTGTGCATGTGACTCATGAAGGATTTAGGGGAAAGTGATGGAGAAGTCCAAGTGTCTAGAAAAAGCAGGGTCCTACTGATAAACACACAAATGTGGTGTGTGTGTGTATTAATATAGATATTTAATAATCTTGCAAAATTTGTGATACTCTTTACCAGTGCACTTACATAGTGTTGCTTTTCATTTTAGGGCACACAGAGCCCTGCTTAAAGATGCATGTTAACAGTATGTTAAGCAAAGTTAATTATTTTGTGCTAAAAGATAAAAAGGATTCACCCTGATCTTTCTCTTTGGAAATTTTCTATATTCAGCTGTCTGCCTCTGTTTAGCTGATAGATACACTCTACAAGGTAACAGCTGATTGTGCTTATTTTCTATTTGACATTGACTTAATATTTGTCCTATCATTGGAAAGATTTTCCTTTTTAAAACCCAAGAACAGCTGAATAAGGGACTCCATGTTACTCTTCTGCCACCCATATGCACGTGCATACGAACATGCACTATACCCTATGTTCTTCTAATAAATGGGTCAAATCCTCTTTACCCAACTTATGCAAAACCTACTGACTTCAGTGGATTCAGCACATTTTGTACAATCAACAGAAAAATATATATTTCTAAAACACATTTGCATAAAAATCCCGAACCTTCCGGACAATACAGGGCAAAACCCAGACACAAACCTAAAAGGAACACTGGTGATTTATTGAGAAGAAAATATGTAATTTCCTCCAAGGGATTTGTTGTGTTCTCAAGCATTTGCTGTGATGCTTATAAGCACACCTGGGGCTATACTTTTGAAGGTGGACAGATTATTTTCTATAGTGTGACAAAGAAGGATATGCATCGTATGTTGGTAGGGCCATATGCACTTGTGCATTTTGTAGTAGTAAAGATGCAAATGTGGAATGCATAAGCTAACTGATGCAAAAGCTAAATGCAGATTCTTGGGGGTTTGTGTTATTTATTTACGATGGAAATGCTTGAGCTTTGCACAGAGCTTGAAATTGATATTAATGTAGAGTTTAAAGAGCACAAATCATGAAGCTGGACACAGACTGTGGCAAGCAAGGGTTCTCTCTGTTCTTAATGTTAGTGTCTGAACTTGCAATGTAAATGAATATTTGCTATTTTCATCTGTTAAACCCCAGGGAAGTGCATTTTGCTTCATTCAGAACAACTTCAAACAATGAAATGTCTGTTTTTATTGGTGTCCATATTAAGAGTTAGAACCTATTTAGACATTCCAAAATGTTAATGTATTAGGGCTTTTTCTGATTAGGTTAAACAAACTGGTAGGTTTATTTATCTCTCTAATACATTATCATGGAAACAGGAAGCAATCTTCTTTTGTTTCTTACTCCTGTGATCATAGAACACTTGCCAAAGTTATGGCTAGCCAAAAAGACAGAAATAAAATTGCTAAAAATATAAGCCTTCTGTTTAGCAGAGTTTTTGAGCCATATTTTAAAATTGCAGGGTTTGTACATGTTTACTTCAAATCAAGCTTATAGTCAAGTTTGAGGCTTTGTTTGTATAGATTGTCCTGAAGTAGATCCTGATATTTAATTAAAATGACACTAAATCACATTGAATTGATAAGACTTGGCATCTCAAACAAAGGTAATTGCCCGTATTGGTTTTGTACAAAAATAGAGCTGCTTGGAAAATGTGCAGCCAACACAGACTGTCAACTCCATTTATAGATCAATATGTGAAAACCATTGATCAGGCAGGCATGTGTAACAGTAACACTTTGCATTTATTTGTTGTTTTTATACCATGTTAAGGCTTACAGGATTATCGGCTTCCAAAATATTTTGACTTCCTCATAAATATGTTATCTGTTTAATGTTAATTACAAGACAGACTCCAGCCCTCTTTTAGACTATTTTCAGTTTCATTGCTATGGGTAGTTTTAGCTGGAAAATGGATTATTTCAATCTCTGAGAGATCATCAGAGCTTCTTTTATAGTACATCTTATTTAGGCAAAGTTTTTGAGGAATCCTTTATTTTTTTCTAGTTTACTTTTTTTTTTTTTCCTGGAGGAATAAAACAAATCTTGACAAAACATTTCTAAAAGCAGAAAACCTACTCTTGTCATAGTTGGGTACATTTGAGGTGGAAGGGGAAAATATATTCTCCTTAATATGTTCTAATAGTGATTGCCCAGGCTTTATTCTCTGCTGATTTTATCATCATACACGAGTCTGTTATCAATGCATCTACATTTATTGCTGTAAGGAATTATCTCTGTTCCCTTCAAGGTGTTACACAAATCATGTAACAGCACTAGGGCAGATGTAGAAAAATATATGGGCTTCCCATGACAAGTGTGGTAATTGTTAATAAATGCAAGCTCACACCTTGTTCACTCCAAATATGTCAGGGTAGGTGTGAAAGCAGTGAGTCCATAAACACAGTCCAGTTTTACTTCTGGAACATGAATATTTAAAAAGAAAAAAAAAAAGAAATCTGTTGAGTGACATTAGTGGTTCTCCTGTCTAGGGCGGGAGAATGAGACGGAGCGTGTCATACGTCCTCGTACTGTGTCCAAACTGGTTTTGTGCTTTCAAACCCTAGATCTGCTCACTGGTGTGTGTGTGTCATGCTTGCACACTGTCTCATTCGGCTCTTGACTCCAGTTCTTCACTCATTCCATCTGCATGTCCCTTGCTCCCCACCTGAGGAGCTGCTCCTGCTCCAGGGCAGAGGCCCTCAGCCTGTGCTGGGCACGGCTCCCAGATGCATCCCTACATGCNTTTGTATCACACCACTTCAAGTGAAATAAACTTGGCTAAAAAGGAAGAAGTTAAATTTTATTGGTAAACTCCCCATTTATTTCTCCTCCAAATATTTCCACTGTAGCATTTCATCTGCGTAGCTTGATAGGCAGCATCATAATGAGATCATAATAAAAAAAAAAAAAAAGAAAGAAATAACCACCACCTATTTCTTCTTAAAAGCAAGGATAAATTCATTTCAGCTCTATTAAGGGAGTGGTGAATGTAACTGGTTTGGCTTCCTTGTTAAACCAAACTGAAGTTCAGACGAGATATTATGAGTCGGAATTGCTGATTTTGACTTTTACTCGGTGTGACAGAAGGGTAGAAAAAAGGTTCAAAAACCTCCAGGTTTTTTTTTTTTTTTTTTTTTTAG